>JZKD02S0223568.1:0-21725 GCA_000966675.3 Picea glauca
ATGGGTGGTTTATTGGGCATGCGAGAGCAGTTTTCCTCAAGAGAAACAAGCTCGAGACCCAACTCTCTATACCCTGATCATGTTGGGGACATGGATTAAAAAAAATGACAAGGAGCGGACTGCTCTCATACCACTGATCTGGATTTAGGAGCGGAACGAAATGAAACCACGGATTTGTAACATTAACACAGAGACACAATGAACAATAACATAGATACAGTAAAACTTTCCTTTTGTTAAATAAGAAATATGTTGAAAAGTGTAAAATGCAGACTGAAAACAAGCTTTCTAGAATGGTGGTAGCTTATCTTTGAGAAGAGATATGATGGATACACTCATTTGTAACAAGATGAGTACAATGAGGCTTTGAAGGCCTTTTACAATAAACATGAATGCCAAAACCCTAGACATCCAAAAACCTAACCCTAGGAGATGAAGCGCAAAAATTCATGTGGAGCCCATTGGGGTAAGTTAGTACATCAAATTCCCGGGGTTGTAACTTTTGCATATGATCTTGTTTTAGGGCACATGATATCTCGTTGGAAAGGCATTGACAAGAAGCTTCATTTAGGGGCTCAACTATATCCTTTGGCTATCATTGAGGTGCTTGATCACAAAAAAGTTACGTTTAGGTTGTTGGAGATACTTCACACACACCTAGGATTTCTTTTTCCTAAGGTTTTCCCTATGTTTATTATTTTTTATTCAGTCTCCTATAGTTTAGGCATAATATTCCTCTAGGAGAATGTTCTCTTCAATTCACACTTCAGTTTGATCAGTTGAGTGGATTCTAGATGCCACATTGGGATTATCACCATTAAGCATTGGGATCATCACTAGCTAATTCACATTATCCTAGGGATCATCACCATACTAGTGCATCACTCACAATTCCTTGATCTCCTCCTCACTTCACTCTATTTCAGTCAGTTAACTGAAGACTAAGAGACTAGTTAACTCAGACTAGGTGGCAGTTCACTCTCGTAACTGCTTGAGAGACTAGACTAGGTGGAAATTTACTACCGTAACTATTGGTATGTGTCTAGATCACACTAGACCACTACTATGGTACCTTGGCTTATCTTCCAGTGTGCATTAGTTGATTTATACAGGCCATATCATGTGTAAATTATCATTCATTCATTTTGTTAATGAGAATTCTTCCATTATTTCTCTCGTGCTTCTCTTTTCTCATTTTTCTTTGTAAATTGTGTATGTCATTTGCTAACTAGATCTATTTTGTGCAAGTCCAACACATTTACATGGTATCATATTCGATGGGTTGTTAGGGAAAAGACACACCAAATTGATTTTCCAGGTACCGAAGATTGAAGACAATGGAAAAATGGAATTTCCAAAATAATTCATTCTTACACCGTATAATTTCTTTGCATGGAAAGAGAAGATGATAATGAATCTTTGAGCCAGAGGATTATATAGGTTAACCATGAACATGGAAACCGAACCAACATTATCCATAGAAAAATCCAAGTATCTAAATCAAATGGATGAAGCGTTTGGAACTATTTGTAGTCTCATTTCTCTTGAACTCCTCTTTCACATTTCCTCCTGTAAAACTCCCAATGAAGGTTGGACCACCATGGAAGGGCTTTTAGGAAAATAGGACGAGATGAGAGGACACATGCTCGAGGTGGAATTGCTCACTTTGGATCCAAAAACCTTCGACAATCTCCAATATTTCTTTACCAAATATAAGGATTTTTTGTTGCAACTCAAGGCTTCCGGGCTTGATAAATATGAGGAGAAACATATGGTTCTTACCATTCTCTCCAAACTTGGTCCATAATACTCACTGTTTGTATCTACATTTCATTCAGATAGTATTACCTCCGGAGCCACCTAGACGATGCCCTCTCTTGAGGCCTTTATCGAGTCTCTGACATGAGAGTTGAACAAGCTCATCAATATGGGAAAAATCAAAGCACCAAAGGCACATGAAATTACTGTGCAATATGTTAGCATTCATCAATATCATAAATCTAAAGACACAGACAAAAGGAAATCACTTGAAAATACAAAGAAGGAAGGGTACTCAAAACCCTTCAACGATGCCTCCAGATGGAAGAAAAGGGCAGAAATGCACTTACTTCCATAAAGTGTTCCACCCAGAATCCACATGTATGTAGAAACAGATAGATCAAATGGCCCAAATACTTTATCAAAACAATCTTGGAGATCGCATCCCCAAGGGTTCCAAGAAGAAGAAGCCAGAAGATCAGAATCTCAAGAAAGACAATTCTAGCCATGCTTTGATTTCCATCAACTCCTCTCTCGATGCTTGGATCATAGATTCAGGTACATCACACCACATGGATTCCACAAAAGAATTATATTCTTCATTGGATGCATGCAAAGGTCCTCCTATTTTTATGGAGGACAACTCTCCAGTCGAGGTCACCGGCAAAGGAAGAATTGAACTTACAAACGGAAGCTTCGAGAATGTGCTACATGTTCCCAAAATTTTCGTCAATCTTCTCTACGTGTATCAGATGAAAAACTCTGGCACCGGAAAGAGATTCATATTCACACCTTATATAGTGGATATCTATGACATGTAAACCAATTCCATGGTTTCTACCAGTGAAGTAAATCATCAATCTCGACTCTACACATTTTCTGAATTTATTGAACCAGATTTTGCATTACTACTTACCCATGTTGATGAAAGCAGTAGGATATGGCACGAAAGCTTTGGGAATTTAAATTTCAGATATATGCAATATCTTAGCAAGCAGGGAATGGTTGATGTTCTATCTTATATCCACTTCTCCAAAGGAATTTGTGAGGGATGTGTTCTTGGAAAACACCCTCAAGAGAAATTCGACAAAGGAAAGACTCAGAAGGATTCCTTTCCTTTAGATCTGATCCATGGTGACCTCATGGGCCCTTTTCCACATCCATCAATCAGTAAAGTAAGGTACGTGCTCATTTTTGTTTATAATTTCTCACATTTCACATGGATTTTGTTTCTCATGAAAAAATAAGAGGTCTTTCAACTCCTTAAAGATTTCAAAGCCCTTGTTGAGACACAGTCAAGAAAGAAAATCAAAGTCCTTCGAACAGATAACGGAGGAGAGTATGTAAACCATTAGATAAAGAATCTTTGTCATGAGGCAGGGATTCAGTTGCAGCACACAGTTCCCTATAATCCACAGCAAAAAAAATTTGTGGAGTGAAAAAATAGATCTCTAAAAGAGATGGCATCTTGGAGAGTACATGCAAAGTCACTTCCACATATATTATGGGTTGAATCAATTAATTTTCCAAACTACATCCAAAACAGATCTCCCCATAGATGTGTCAATGATAAGACCCCCTATGAGGCTTGGAGCATCCTCAAACCGGAAGTGACCCACTTATGTATTTTTGGTTCATGTGCATGGGCGAGGATCCCCTCTAAGAAGAGGAAGGAACTTGATCCACATAGTGTATCTTTGTTGGATACCCTAACAGTGTGAAGGGATACATACTCATTGATATTTCCTCGAACCCTCTCATCATTGAGTGAAGTGTCCAATTCAATAAAAGTGTCTCGCATGTACTTCAACAGCCGCATGCAGACACTTTTGTTCTTCCACCTATCAAAGATGATGAGCATGCACAAGCCAACTCTTCTTCAGATGAGAGTTTTGATTCAGAGGATTCATATGATTTAGATATAGAGTTAGTACATTTAGATGTAGATTCACTGCATGCAGATGAAAATGCAGATCCGGAGTAGAGGCCCAAGTGGGCCAAGACTACTCTTCAAGATGCAGGAGATCTTGTTAGGGATCCATTTGATACTAGGAGGACTTGATATGATTTCAAGGAGACTCCTCTTGCACTCACTTCCATTGAATCGATACCACCCATGCATATTTTCTTGTTTCAGTCTTCAGATCCATAGTCCTATGGCGAGGTTGTTGGAAATCCCTTTTGGGAATTTTCCATGCAGGAGGAGTACAACTCCCTCCTCAAGAACCGAACTTGGGATATGGTTCTTCTTGGCCCTTGGTTATGGAAGGAAGTGAAGAACAAGGAAGGAAAGGTAAAAATTGACCTTTGCAGGAGACATAGTAACTGTCACTGAGTCAAAGTGAGAAAAAGAGCAAGAAAGATGGAGCGAAGTGTGGAAAAGCAAGTCGTTGGATGAGGATATTAGGAATGACAAATCAACAAGGAATAAGGATCGTAGACAACTCAGCAAGTAGAGAAAGCCATCATTGGATGCTTTGGATCATCGCGCAATGAAGAAGGAAAGACAGGCTGGTGAAGCCCAGAAAAAGTGGGTCAAGTTGACCGAGGGTTTTAGACACCTAGGGTTTTGGTATCTAGGGTTTTGGCACCTAGGTTTCAACCTAAGGTTGTTGGTGAGGGATTGTAATGTATAAATAAAGGTCAAGAGGACTTGGGTGGGGTTGTTGTTGGTAATTGTGTATTGGTATGATATTGTTGTTATAACTCTGTTGTGGAGGGAGAGGATTATATTGTGAGATCTTCAGCTGTGTGCGAAGGTCAAGTCCAGCAGTTGGGTGCACAGAAAAGGGAGAGAAAGAGAGAGAAGAAAGAAGATCTGCTAGCGGAGAGCGTAGATAAGAACTGTATGCTTTACCTTAACAAATCATAAGCACAGTTTTGTGGACGTAGCCCTAGAGAGAGGGTGAATCACGTATATTTTGTGTTGTATGTGTGATTGATGGTTGGATCTCTATCATTGTTATATTGTTATTTATAGTCTTATGTTAGATCAGATCTATAGTTGCGCAGGACAGACCTAGTTGATAAGTGATATATGAAGGTTGTATTGTTGTTGTGATAGATCCACTTGATATTCCCCTGATTGTAGACACTCCTGTCCTACAACCCCCCTCTTAGTTGCTTCGGGTGAGATTGCATCTACTTCATAGGTGCTGCCAAAAGGGCCAGTAGTTAGGGCTTGTTGGTGCTCTCCTGGAGTGAACCTCGGGTCTGCCCCTGTGCCAACAAATGGTTCCATTGCTGGGACAGGAATCTATGTAAGGGAATGTCAAGGTGGTTCCCATCGAAGACAAAGATTCAGAAGTGGATAGAGGATCAAGAGAGGGACTTCGTTGAAGCCCAAAACAAGAGCCCTAAGCTAAGTACTGAAGGTTGGCTGCAGAGACACATCTTCACTGATATTCACAAGATATTCTTTGGAGGAATCCATCAATAGCTATATGAGTGGTTAGCTAGGTTAGTCGATACCTAGTTCGATATCAGATCTAGACTTCCCGTGGTCTGGACGTCGGAGTTGATTAAGAAGGTTAAGAGGGTCGACAATGATGTATCAAGGGATGTAGATCATTGGTTCAATAGTACCATTGGAGGGTATATCAACAAATTTTCTGTTGACAGAGCATAATCATATAGCCAGGCTGAGAGATACTTCTTCAAAGGACCCAGAGAAAAAAATTTACAATTTCTAAAGATAAGCATCAAGATGTTGTTGCATGAAAAGAACGTCTTGAAGATACAGTAGATTGGTTGGATCCGAAAAGGCTAATGTTCAACAATTTAGACAGCGACAATGACATAGAAGTTGGACATACGCACAGTGGGAAAGTATTTTGAGGGGTTCACCTTGAGAACCTGTTCAAGTAAAACTATAGAGACGAGGGTTTCTATAGTGGAGAAGAGGAAAATGTAACAGACGAAGAACATTCAGAACCCACCAGAGAAGAGGAAGAGGAAGTTGAAGAACTTTTCCAGAACAAGCCAGAAACATCTGGAATCGCACACTGAGTTGGTACATGAAGCTTGTCCAAGGACTTGCGCAGCCTAAGCCACTAAATGAGATCTAGAATGAACTAGTTGCAAAGTTTAAAAAACCTAAGTCGGAGTCACAGTGTATTACCGAGCTGAAGGAGATCAAACAGAAGGTAGTCGAACATGTTTGGGAGTTCGATCAGAGATTCAAGACCCTAACAGGCCGATTGACTTTTAAGATCCCAGATGAGAAAAACAAAGAATGGTTCATCATTTCTCTTTTACCACACATCAGAGTTCCCCTGATGCAGCAAAAGATTACATCGCAGGCAGAAGCTTTGGAGATCACCATGAATCCTGAATCAACACCTATGGGAGAATCTAGCTCAGGCATGAGCCAAATCTTGAGCCAACTGACTAGTTTGTCTCTGCAGGTTGAGGACATGAAGAAGGACAAGGGGAAGGACAAAAGAGAAGATATATGGTGTGTAAGATGTAGATCTGAAGGTCGTGATAAAGAATAATGTCCCCTGTTTCATGAATATTTGGCCTCAGGAGCGTTGAGCCCCTTGAAGCAAGTTAACCTTCCTTGGTGCGAAGTATGAAGAAACCGACATCGCCCTGGTGAGTGCTATTATATGAATAATTATGTTCGGACACCCACAAACTTGTACTGCACATTCTGTAAGTCTGTAGGGCACGATGATAGAGATTGTAGGGCTTTTGACCTGATTCACGAAAGATCAAGAAACATATACAAGATCCAAGGCAAAGTACACCAAGAAGGAAACAATGCATAGTATAATTATCCAGGAAGAGGAAGTTTCAATCCTCACGTTGGATGCAGAGAATGAGGACGAGGATGAGGTATGGGTCGAGGCCGAGGACAAATAATCTGTTACAACTGCATGAAGCCTGGACATTTAGCAAGGGACTACGAGAATCCTTGCACAACCTGCAGTTATTGAAATTCCTTCTAGCATGTCATCAAGGACTTCCCTTTGCTGCTAGCAAAGCTTCAATAAAGATGAGGACCTCAACAAAACCCGCAAGTGAAACTGATATATATTGAACCTCACGGAGCAGACCCTAGAGTTGTTGTTATCACTCTAGGAGGCACTGCTACAGGAGAAGACAAAGAAGCCCAAGGAAAGACTGCAGATGACTATGGATTCAGGAAAGCTACAGAGAAGACCCCAATGTTCAATGCTAAGAAAGAAAGACAGATATTTGAGGAGGAAAGAAAAGAGTTCAAAGGATATCAAGGGTCTTCATCAAAGAAACAACCAGAAATCCAAGAATATGGCATGCCTCAGGCATTTGATCAGTTTGCATTACCAACATAAGGAAAAGAGGTAAGAAAACTCATGGAATTTTTGTGCACTTGTGTTAAGTTGATTCAAGATAAAATCCCTGTACAAGAATTACAAGATTTAATCAAGCAGTGTGAGCTAGGAAAGATAGACTCCTTACTGAATAGGGAAGTGCACCAAATTGGGAAAAGGAGAAGGACAAATAAAGAATTACACCTGAATGCTCAAATAGGAGAATACGATATAGACCATGTGGTCCTCGACTTAGGGTCGGAGGTCAGTGTCATGATGAAGAAAACCTGGGCACTGATGGGAAAACCAAAGTTTATCTATTCCCCTATCAGGCTTAGAATGGCTAATCAGAAAGTTGTCAGCCCATTTGGATGATTGGAGCATGTCCCTGTGGACATCGATGTAGTTAGAACCTTTGCATATTTTGAAGTAATTTAAATTGTTGATGACAGCTGCCCTTATCTTGCATTATTAGGAATTGATGGGGCCTTCAACAATTCTACTATTGTTGATCTAAAGAAGAGGCATGTGACATTTGAAAGAGATGGCCTTAGGGTCATTTCACATTTAGATCTATATGAGGGTCCTCGAAACACAGATCCTATCAGAGAAGAAGACTAGGTGTACAAACTGGAAAACATCTACAAACTAACAGCCAGACAATAGGATTATATCAATCCTACAGCTGATGGGAATCTGAGTTGGCGAAGCGACATCACATGTTCATCAGACTCAGAAGAAGTGTTGGAGAACCGACAGAACCAGATGTATGGAGTCTCTACCAAAAGATGTGCTAAACTAACCAGAGAGGTTCACTGGATCAGAACAAAAGTAATTAACTTACCCACATTTGATGGGTTGAACTGTTTAGAAAATTTCTTATCAGAGTTTGAGACAAGTGTACCAACACAACAGAGGTTGTTGGAAATGGATGAGGCCATGAAATACACACCAGTAATATGGTGGGGGACTCACAAAGGAAACATCACAGACTGGACATAATGTCAAACTTTGATGACAGTGTGGTTCTCAGGACAAGTAGGAAGCTGTGAAGTGGGGTACACGGGTTGAAGTATCTTAAAGGACCATGTGCAAAGTTGTGAAGAGGCCTGGAGTGACATTCCTCCAGAACAATGGGTGCACAGATTCATTAACACGCTTGACACAATCCCTATCAACTGGTACCTTCAAGCGGAGTTGTGCCTCGTCACTTCATATTGGGAAGGTATGATCCAGAATTTTGTAACCACCTTTTTGTTTGAAAGTGAATTTCCTTTAGTAGACCAAGAATTACAGATTGTGAGACAGAAAGTATTTAAGGAGGCATTTTCCCTCCCTTTGGACAAATAAGATGATGAATGGACTGTGCCATTCCATATATTGTAAGGATGTTACAACATTAATGCTGATGAAGATGATGATCTGAGGAAGGTAAAAATCATTGAGACAAAAGGTAACAGAAATGTGGAAGTACCAAGAGTTGAGTTGTCATTCATAGGACAATCGATCAAAATAAAGAAAGTCAATATTGAGATAGAGGAGACACCGAAGCTTGCCAATGTCGGAGATTATTTGGATGCTGCTACCATTGACAAGATTACAGAGTTATTACATGAATATCAGGACTTGTTCCTGACAAAGTTCACTGATATGAAGGGAATCAAAGGGCCTATGGGTGANTGCTCTCCATTAGAAAGATTTATGACCACTTCAAAGACATAGTCCAGTTCCTGTCAACAGGAATGGTTCCAAGTGAGTATACAATTCCTCAAAAGAAACAACTAGTGGTGTGTGCTACAGACTTTTCACTTATAGCTGGACAGTTGTACAAAATGGGACCAGATGAAGTATTAAGGAGGTGTGTTATGGATACAGAGCGACCATTGATCCTCGCAGAATCTCATGAAGGCATCACAGGAGGACATTACGCAAGGAAAGAAACTACGTAGAAGGTTCTGTGAGCTGGCCTTTGGTGGCCGATGTTACACAGAGATGCTAAAGAGTATGCCAGAGCATGTGATGTATGCCAGAGAATTAGAAAACCATCCCGAAGAGATGAAATGCCATTAGCATCGCAGATGACCCTACAAGCATTTGAAAAGTGGGTCATTGACTTCGTGGGACCTATACACCCCCCAGGAAAGTGCATAGGAGTAAGGTACATTATTACTGTGACAAAATACTTAACCCGATGGGTCGAAGCCAGAGTAGTCAAGGACTGTAGTGCAACTATAGCTACGCATTTTATATTTGATGACATAATAACCAGGTTTGTATGCCCTAAGATCCTTATGAGTGATCAAGGTACACACTTCATCAATAAGACATTTGAAGCCCTAACTGAAGAATTTGCAGTCCACCATCAAAAGAGTACACCTTACCATCCACAAGCAAATGGAACGGTTAAATCATTCAATAAGATTTTGGAAACAACATTGACAAAGATTTGCAGTGTGAACAGGGATGACTGGGATTTAAGAGTACTAGTAGTACTCTGGGCTTATAGAACCACTTGCAAGAAATTAACAATGCAGACCCCCTTCAAGTTGGTTTATGGTCTTGAAGTTGTTTTCCAATGAAATAATTAGTACCAAGCCTAAGAATTATTGCATTTACAGACATGGATGATACCAGCATTGTTCGTGAGAGGCTTGCACAGTTGGTTGAAATGGAAGAAGACAAATTCATTGCAGGATTCCATCAGCAAGTTCAGAAGGAATGAGCGAAGGCCTATCATGACAGGCACATCAAGAAGAAGACATTCAAGCAAGGTGATTTAGTACTGGTGTATGACAGTAAGTTTATCAAACACCCTGGGAAGTTCAGAACACATTGGCTCGGACCATATGAGATTGCCTATGTTACAGAAGGAGGAGTTGCACAGATGAAGACATTGAAGGGAGACTGGAAAGAAGGATTGGTGAATGGGAGTCGACTGAAGTTGTACTATGATAACTAGCTGCCTCGCAGCACTCAGTAAAAGCATGAGGAAAAGGGTCCAGGTACCAAGTGTAGTTGAAACTAGGTACCAGACACAGAAAATACAATCTGCACAAGGATGGAAAGGAGGGATAAAGAAGAAAGCAAGGGTTTCACTGTGCAGTCCAAAGTTGAAGTAAAACAAGAGGATCAAATCTGAAGTGCCTCGGGATGAGTCACAGGTGAGTGTTGGGGGAATGTTGGCCCTTGGTTATGGAAGGAAGAGAAGAACAAGGGAGGAAAGGTAAAAAGAGAGCTTCGTGGGAGACACAGTAACTGTCACTGAGTCGAAGTGAGCAAAAGAGCAGGAAAGATGGAGCGAAGTGCAGAAAAGCAAGCCATTGGACGAGGAGATCAGGAATGACAGATCAGCAAGGAATAAGTATCATGGACAGATCATCAAGTAGAGAAAGCTGCCATTGTATGCTTTGGAGAACCACATGATGAAGAAGGAAAGATAGGCTGGAAAAGCCCGGAAAAAGAGGGTCAAGTTGACCTAGGGTTTTGGTATTTAGGGTTTTGGCACGTAGGTTTCGACCTAAGGCTGTCGGTGAGGGATTATAATGTATAAATAAAGGTCAAGAGGACCTGGGTGGCGTGGTTGTTGGTCACTGAGTATTGGTATGATATTGTTGTTATAGCTCTATTGTGGAGGGAGAGGATCGTATTGTGAGATCTTTAGCTGTGTGCAAAGGTCAAGTCCTGTAACTAGGTGCGCAGGAAGGGGAGAGAAAGAGAGAGAAGAAATAATATCTGCTAGCTGAAAGGGCAGATAAGAATTGTATGCTTTACCTTAATAAATCATAAGCATAGTTATGTGGACGTAGCCCTAGAGAGAGGGTGAACCACGTATATTTTCTGTCGTATGTGTGATTGATGCCTGGACCTCTGTCATTGTTATATTGTTATTTACAGTCTTATGTTAGATCATATCTATAGTTGTGTAGGATAAACCTAGCTGATAAGTGATATATGAAGGTTGTATTTTTGTTGTGATAGATCCACTTGATATTCCCCTGGTTGTAGACACTCATGTCCTGCAACCCCCCTCTTAGTTTCTTCAGGTGAAACTGCATCTGCTTCGCAGGTGCTGCCGAAAGGGCCAGTAGCTAGGGATTGTTGGTGCACTCTTTGAATGAACCTCGGGTCTACCCCTATGCCAACAGTTCCCCTTCCTTTAGGAAGGAAAATTTGCAGGTACAGATGGGTCTACATGACCAAGAGCAGAGTGGATGAACAGGTTAGAAAATACAAAGCCAAGCTAGTTGTTAAAGGATTTCAACAGGTGCATGGAATTGACTATGATGAGACCTTTTCTCCAGTAGCGAAGATGGATTACATATGTTTGGCACTTTCCATTGCAGAAGCCAAGGGATGGGAAGTCCATCAGATGGAAATGAATAATGAATTTATTCACAGAGATCTCTCTGAGGAGATATATATGGATCAACCCTATGGATTTATGCAGGATTCATCTTTGATCTATCGACTGAAGAAGTCTATTTATGGCCTCAAGTAGGCTATGAGGGCATGGTGTGCCAATATGGACTCCTACCTGTTGTCACGAAACTTTTTATATTGTAATTCAAACCCAAATGTTTACATGCTCTGGACGGTTGATTCACTTCTACTCCTAGTTCCGTATGTTGATGATTTGTTGATTATTGGTTGCTCGACTTCAGTGATTGCTACATTCAATAGGATTATGCATGACACATTCTTAATGACAAACATGGGTCCACTACATTTCTTCCTTGCACTTGAGATCAATCGGGATGCATCATGCATCAAATTGTCTCAGGCCAAGTATGAACGAGATCTCCTTAAGAGATTTCAAATGATAGACTGCAAGTCTGCCCCGACTCCTTTCCTATCAAGAGTCAGACTTGAGGATGGTGGGGACACTCCACTAGTGGACAACACACTGTACATAAAAATATTGGGGATCTTATTGTATCTCACGCACTCCATACCAGACCTCTCCTATGCAGTTGGAGCAGTCTCCAGGTTCATGCAAGAGCCAAATGAGCTGCAATGGAAGGTTGTAAAGTGTATCCTTAGATATGCATAGGGCACCATCACCTTTGGGATTCATTATGCAACAGACTCTACATTGTACTTCATCGATTTCACTGATTCTGACTAGAATAGAGATAACATTGATCACAAGTCCACATCTAGTTACTCAGTCAGTCTTGGTTCCAAGCCTGTCTGTTGGTCGAGCAAGAAGCAGACCTATCAATTGGTCAAGAAAGAAGCAGGTTGCTATTGCTCTATCTTCAGTCGAGTCAGAGTACAGAGGGGTAGTTAACATAACAATTCAGGCTATTTGGCTACAACATTTTCTCACTGATTTGGGAATTCGGTTTCATCGGTCGATTGTCATCTGGTGTGACAACCAAACCACTCTGAAGTTCTACAAAAATCCAGTTCAAAGGCAACAAATGAAGCACATCGAGATATGCATGCACTACATTCAATAGTTATTACATGAGGGGATAATTGAACTACAGTTCTTTCCTTCAATAGAACAGACTGCAAGCATATTCACCAAGACCTTCACTGAGTAGAAGTTCCATTCTCTGCGCAATCATCTTGGATTAAAGGACNTGCTCTCCATTAGAAAGATTTATGACCACTTCAAAGACATAGTCCAGTTCCTGTCAACAGGAATGGTTCCAAGTGAGTATACAATTCCTCAAAAGAAACAACTAGTGGTGTGTGCTACAGACTTTTCACTTATAGCTGGACAGTTGTACAAAATGGGACCAGATGAAGTATTAAGGAGGTGTGTTATGGATACAGAGCGACCATTGATCCTCGCAGAATCTCATGAAGGCATCACAGGAGGACATTACGCAAGGAAAGAAACTACGTAGAAGGTTCTGTGAGCTGGCCTTTGGTGGCCGATGTTACACAGAGATGCTAAAGAGTATGCCAGAGCATGTGATGTATGCCAGAGAATTAGAAAACCATCCCGAAGAGATGAAATGCCATTAGCATCGCAGATGACCCTACAAGCATTTGAAAAGTGGGTCATTGACTTCGTGGGACCTATACACCCCCCAGGAAAGTGCATAGGAGTAAGGTACATTATTACTGTGACAAAATACTTAACCCGATGGGTCGAAGCCAGAGTAGTCAAGGACTGTAGTGCAACTATAGCTACGCATTTTATATTTGATGACATAATAACCAGGTTTGTATGCCCTAAGATCCTTATGAGTGATCAAGGTACACACTTCATCAATAAGACATTTGAAGCCCTAACTGAAGAATTTGCAGTCCACCATCAAAAGAGTACACCTTACCATCCACAAGCAAATGGAACGGTTAAATCATTCAATAAGATTTTGGAAACAACATTGACAAAGATTTGCAGTGTGAACAGGGATGACTGGGATTTAAGAGTACTAGTAGTACTCTGGGCTTATAGAACCACTTGCAAGAAATTAACAATGCAGACCCCCTTCAAGTTGGTTTATGGTCTTGAAGTTGTTTTCCAATGAAATAATTAGTACCAAGCCTAAGAATTATTGCATTTACAGACATGGATGATACCAGCATTGTTCGTGAGAGGCTTGCACAGTTGGTTGAAATGGAAGAAGACAAATTCATTGCAGGATTCCATCAGCAAGTTCAGAAGGAATGAGCGAAGGCCTATCATGACAGGCACATCAAGAAGAAGACATTCAAGCAAGGTGATTTAGTACTGGTGTATGACAGTAAGTTTATCAAACACCCTGGGAAGTTCAGAACACATTGGCTCGGACCATATGAGATTGCCTATGTTACAGAAGGAGGAGTTGCACAGCTGAAGACATTGAAGGGAGACTGGAAAGAAGGATTGGTGAATGGGAGTCGACTGAAGTTGTACTATGATAACCAGCTGCCTCGCAGCGCTCAGTAAAATCATGAGGAAAAGGGTCCAGGTACCAAGTGTAGTTGAAACTAGGTACCAGACACAGAAAATACAATCTGCACAAGGATGGAAAGGAGGGATAAAGAAGAAAGCAAGGGTTTCACTGCGCAGTCCAAAGTTGAAGTAAAACAAGAGGATCAAATCTGAAGTGCCTCGGGATGAGTCACAGGTGAGTGTTGGGGGAATGTTGGCCCTTGGTTATGGAAGAAAGAGAAGAACAAGGAAGGAAAGGTAAAAAGAGAGCTTCGTGGGAGACACAGTAACTGTCACTGAGTCGAAGTGAGAAAAAGAGCAGGAAAGATGGAGCGAAGTGCAGAAAAGCAAGCCATTGGACGAGGAGATCAGGAATGACATATCAGCAAGGAATAAGTATCATGGACAGCTCATCAAGTAGAGAAAGCCGCCATTGTATGCTTTGGAGAACCACATGATGAAGAAGGAAAGACAGGCTGGAAAAGCCCGGAAAAAGAGGGTCAAGTTGACCTAGGGTTTTGGTATTTAGGGTTTTGGCACGTAGGTTTCGACCTAAGGCTGTTGGTGAGGGATTATAATGTATAAATAAAGGTCAAGAGGACCTGGGTGGTGTGGTTGTTGGTCACTGAGTATTGGTATGATATTGTTGTTATAGCTCTATTGTGGAGGGAGAGGATCGTATTGTGAGATCTTTAGCTGTGTGCAAAGGTCAAGTCCTGTAACTAGGTGCGCAGGAAGGGGAGAGAAAGAGAGAGAAGAAATAATATCTGCTAGCTGAAAGGGCAGATAAGAATTGTATGCTTTACCTTAATAAATCATAAGCATAGTTATGTGGACGTAGCCCTAGAGAGAGGGTGAACCACGTATATTTTCTGTCGTATGTGTGATTGATGCCTGGACCTCTGTCATTGTTATATTGTTATTTACAGTCTTATGTTAGATCATATCTATAGTTGTGTAGGATAAACCTAGCTGATAAGTGATATATGAAGGTTGTATTTTTGTTGTGATAGATCCACTTGATATTCCCCTGGTTGTAGACACTCATGTCCTGCAACCCCCCTCTTAGTTTCTTCAGGTGAAACTGCATCTGCTTCGCAGGTGCTGCCGAAAGGGCCAGTAGCTAGGGATTGTTGGTGCACTCTTTGAATGAACCTCGGGTCTACCCCTATGCCAACAGTTCCCCTTCCTTTAGGAAGGAAAATTTGCAGGTACAGATGGGTCTACATGACCAAGAGCAGAGTGGATGAACAGGTTAGAAAATACAAAGCCAAGCTAGTTGTTAAAGGATTTCAACAGGTGCATGGAATTGACTATGATGAGACCTTTTCTCCAGTAGCGAAGATGGATTACATATGTTTGGCACTTTCCATTGCAGAAGCCAAGGGATGGGAAGTCCATCAGATGGAAATGAATAATGAATTTATTCACAGAGATCTCTCTGAGGAGATATATATGGATCAACCCTATGGATTTATGCAGGATTCATCTTTGATCTATCGACTGAAGAAGTCTATTTATGGCCTCAAGTAGGCTATGAGGGCATGGTGTGCCAATATGGACTCCTACCTGTTGTCACGAAACTTTTTATATTGTAATTCAAACCCAAATGTTTACATGCTCTGGACGGTTGATTCACTTCTACTCCTAGTTCCGTATGTTGATGATTTGTTGATTATTGGTTGCTCGACTTCAGTGATTGCTACATTCAATAGGATTATGCATGACACATTCTTAATGACAAACATGGGTCCACTACATTTCTTCCTTGCACTTGAGATCAATCGGGATGCATCATGCATCAAATTGTCTCAGGCCAAGTATGAACGAGATCTCCTTAAGAGATTTCAAATGATAGACTGCAAGTCTGCCCCGACTCCTTTCCTATCAAGAGTCAGACTTGAGGATGGTGGGGACACTCCACTAGTGGACAACACACTGTACATAAAAATATTGGGGATCTTATTGTATCTCACGCACTCCATACCAGACCTCTCCTATGCAGTTGGAGCAGTCTCCAGGTTCATGCAAGAGCCAAATGAGCTGCAATGGAAGGTTGTAAAGTGTATCCTTAGATATGCATAGGGCACCATCACCTTTGGGATTCATTATGCAACAGACTCTACATTGTACTTCATCGATTTCACTGATTCTGACTAGAATAGAGATAACATTGATCACAAGTCCACATCTAGTTACTCAGTCAGTCTTGGTTCCAAGCCTGTCTGTTGGTCGAGCAAGAAGCAGACCTATCAATTGGTCAAGAAAGAAGCAGGTTGCTATTGCTCTATCTTCAGTCGAGTCAGAGTACAGAGGGGTAGTTAACATAACAATTCAGGCTATTTGGCTACAACATTTTCTCACTGATTTGGGAATTCGGTTTCATCGGTCGATTGTCATCTGGTGTGACAACCAAACCACTCTGAAGTTCTACAAAAATCCAGTTCAAAGGCAACAAATGAAGCACATCGAGATATGCATGCACTACATTCAATAGTTATTACATGAGGGGATAATTGAACTACAGTTCTTTCCTTCAATAGAACAGACTGCAAGCATATTCACCAAGACCTTCACTGAGTAGAAGTTCCATTCTCTGCGCAATCATCTTGGATTAAAGGACATAGTTTCCTAGAAACTGCCAGTTCTTCTTTTTACATACATTGTACTTTGGGGGGGGAGGGGGGGGGTTCCCATGAGGTTTTCCCTCTTTCCTTGTTTATTTCAATGTATCTTTTGTATTTGGGTGCCTAACATGGCCTTGTTGTCGAGACCCATTCTTTATTTTCACCATAGTGATGTTCAAGGGGGGTGTTGGAGATACTTCACACACACCTAGGATTTATTTTTCCTAATATTTTCCCTATGTTTATTAGTATTTATTCAGCCTCCTATAGTTTACGAAGAATATTTTCTTTAGTTCACACTTCAGTTTGATCAATTGAGTGGAGTCTAGATGTCACATTTAGACTATCACCGTGCGACATTTGGATCATCACCAGCTAATGTGCATTGTCCTTGGTATCATCACCATACTAGCACATCACTCATGATTCCCTTATCTACTCCTCACTTCACTTTGTTTCAGTCAGTTAACTGAAGACTATGAGACTAGCTAACTCAGACTAGGTGGCAGTTCACTCCTATAACTCCTGAGAGATTAGACTAGGTGGAAGTTCACTCCCATAACTGCCTGAGATACTGGACTAGGTGGCATTTTACTGACGTAATTGCTAGTGTGTTTCCATATAAATATAGACCCCCACTATTGCTATAGCGAGAAAACCCCCTACGGACTACACTAGGGTTATAAAGTCCAAGCAGAGCTAACCGTCTAAAGTCTCCTACTTTTAACAACTATCCCGACACTACCCCACAATCATACATAAAAAACAAAGTATAGGGATCTGGAAAGCTTACCTTAAACTCCACATCCGGTGTCGATCCCTTTGTGCTCGGTTGTTTCTCGACTATAGATCTCCTCCCAAGGCCAACCTGCATTCACCAAAAGACAAACAATAAACTACAAGCATGCATTCTATATATGGATTAGTGGGTTAGATATCATAACCAAAACACAAATAAATCATAAATATTGAAGACATCATTTGGAAGGACAGAAAAAGTATTTCTTTATATTAATCTCACAAAGTCGCTTACAATATGAGACCGGCAACTGCTCCTCGAACTCGGTCCTAGGCTCCTCTTCACCGTGCACCAACTTCTTCCACATATTCTTCTCCTCTTCAGTTCTCTTTAGGGAGATGGCAAGGGTTTGCAATGGAGGAAAAGGGGCTGAAAAAAGGAATTTTGGCTCAAGCTCACAATGTGGTTGCAAAATATTGGGGCAAAGGGGGGATACTCAAATGGGCAGAGTTTCTTTGCTCTCATGCTTCTTCTTGGAATGGGACCCCAACATCTTCTTTTATAGGCCAAAAATATAGTTATTCGGTTGCGTGACCGGCTATGGGCGGTCAAATGGTTAGGTAACTACCCAAAAACCCGTATCCCTTTGCAAATTTTTATTTTTAGCACTTTTTGTGAGTATACACGGGCTATAATGGCGCAGAAAGCGTGTGTACGTGGGCAGTAGTGGTGCCAGGCGCATACATATTCAAAAAAAATGGTTTTTTAGAAGAGTTGTTCAACGATGGCTTGGAAAAAATAGCAAGAAAGATGGCCTAATGCCAAGTATGCATGTCTGGTGAAATTTAGGGTCATAACAACTATGGTGCATTGGCTTCTCCTCTAGCACACATTAGTTGAGTTATACAGGGTATATCATGTGTAAATTATCATTCATTCATTTTGTTAATGAGAATTCTTCCATTCTTTCTCTCCTACTTCTATTTTCTCATATTTTCTCTGTAAATTGTGTATTTCATTTGCCAACTAGATCTATTATTTGTAGGTTCAACACATTTGCATAGGCCCTCAAAATGTCCCTGGAATTTCAAGAATCGAAAAACTGCTAAAAATAGTAATTTGCCAAAAAATTGTTTTGAGCCAGTTGGACAAGGTGGGTGGCCACTGAGATCCTTCTGGATCATCCAATTCCAAGTATAAGCAATTACATGACCATCATTGAGTTCCTCACAAGTTTCAGTTTGGTGAAAGGGTGTGGCTACATTTGCAAAAAGAGTGTCTCATAGGCTTCCATATGAAGCTCAAACCACTCTAATATGAGCCTTACACCATCACAAAGGCTATGGGTGAAAATGTTTTTGAATTGAGTATTCCTTTTATCCTTGGCTTACACCTAGTATTTAATGTGGCATTGTTTCGACCATATTTACCACCTCTATTGGACACCTCAAAGGTGTTTGGGAAATTGGCCCCTTTAGAACTCAATATCGATTTCATTGCATAAGCTTTAGAGGATCAGATCATGGACACCATGATGAAGGGAACCTGCCAACAAAACATACAACTTTATCGGGTTGTCAATGAAAAATAACTTCTTCAGTAAGGCAAGTGGCTCACCAAGGTTCATATTCAACAAAATTTACCAAGGTTCATATTCAACAAAATTTTCCCATCTCCTCGGGGAACATAATGCAACGGTGAGCATTGCTTCCTAAGGGGGCAGACAAATCTAGGTGGATGTTGGTGTCCACCCAACTCTTCCAATAACTCTTCACAGTTCTCCATCTTGGTCATTTCTCTTATGATTTGTAGGTCCTAAACTTATGAGGTTGTTTTGATTCCATAAATGATGTTTTTTGGCCATTTGGGGGCTTGGGGTTGCCACAACGTGCCTAGGCCATGCCAATAATTGTAATTCTTGATTATATCTTTCCAGCGAACTACTAAACACCCCAAACATAGATTTTATGCAAAATGTCTGCCCTCGGGAAGTTGACCCATCAACTAACCACCTCGAGGCCCGTAAATCTTTTGGCGCTTCACCTCCTAGGGTTAGGGTTTTGGACGTTTACGGTTCATGCTTTATGTTAAAAGGTATTTCTTGTGGCCCATTGTATTACCTTTTTTTGAATGAGTGTAGCCAACATCTCTTTCTCTTCATAGATAACCTGCCACCATTCTAGCCAATTTGTGTTCTACAATATTCTACTATTTTATTCATTAATAGAAGTTGGGTTTCATTGTATTGTTGTACTCTCTACTATTTCTTTGTGTATTTCATTTCATTCTCAATATAATATGGATCGAAAAATATGTAATGACCCCTCTGTTACGACAACGAATAATGATGTACAATAGGTAAATATATACATCTATATTTTTTTTCTTGCATTAGGAATTTAATATTAAATTCGTCACAACATAATTAACAACATCGCTAGTGATACATCATCATAACTAAAACGACACATAACCCATGCATTAACATAATTAGAAGCAACACATAATCAACTCATAAATAGTGACTCAATCATCATCATCATAATTAATAGTTGCACTTAATCAACACATCATCATAATAATTAATGACACAATACACACATCACGATCGACTGAATAAAAACACAAAGAAATATTCAACCATGAAGTTGAACATTAAAGGAACTACCCGCCCAACCTACCCTACAAGGTTAGGACCTTCAGGACACATAAGAAATGCTCAAGCCCAGGATTCATCCAATTGATTTTGACCACTTAAGGTCTCAGGGCTGGCGACTGTTTTGAGGAACAAGGAGGTGTCTAATTCCCTCTAATATAATCAAGCTGAAATTCAACTAGATGAATCAATCCTAATTATCAATTATTCATGGTGCAAAGGAAAGCTAATTACTAAATCAATCACATATCAACATTATCTTCATGACGCAATATTAATCATCTACTTTAATTTCATAGCAGAAGATTACTCGTCATCTTTATTTCATGGTGCAAGAGTACGCCATTTCATAACCCATCATACATCATGACAAAGTTCTAAGTTAAGCAGGGAATCACATGTAATGAATCTTGTCAATAATAACACGTAACAATAACTCTGCATCTACTCAAGGAAGGACAAGTACAATAGGTTATCAACTGCATCATTCTATGTTATTCTTGAACTTTGACTTAGTGGCGCAACATCGTAAACAAGTATCACAAGAATCTACCATTCATGGACATGCAAGGAAATCTATTTTACTTAATCAACATCAACCAATAATGAAGCTTATTGAGGGTGGAAATAAACATAAGTACAATAAGACCACGAGAGCATAGTATTTTGTAAGGATTTGCTTCAAGGCAATAAAAGGTAATTTTTCCAAGGTCAGGGTCAATAAGTTCAAGTATCCTTCTCAGCTGTTCAATTTTTTGTATCTAGTAACCTCTACCAGAGCTCATCCGTACCATCTTTTATTACATAAATCTTTTAAGAATGCCTAAAATTTTAATGTTAAAATCTCATATTTATTCAAGACCCCTACAAGAAGGTCCTTTATTTCTTAAGAAAACCTTAAGGGTTTAATACAAGTTTTACTTCCATTTAGGCACCATAAGAAAAATTGAAATCTTCTTTAAGGGAAACATAAGATTCAATACTACTAATAGTTCCTTTACGAAAATTTCAAAAACCCAACGCAAAATCCATTAAGGACTCAATGTTTTCCATCTCATAAAATTTAAGGTTATCCAAATTGACTAATATTATGAGACCTCCAACTACCTTTACATCCAAGGGTAAGCCTTATAAAAGAACAACATACTACCACTAGACAAGACCTCAATTTCTAATCTATAATCTATTAGGAAAAGGAGAGAAGGCCACGATCATATCTAAACCACAAACAAGAACACCATTGTTGTCTTAAAATTCCATCTATGAATTTAAGGAAGACCCAAATTCAACTACAAATCCTATGAAGGAAGTTAAGGATCCCAATCCTATTTACATCATAAGTCAGGAATCGAATGCAAGGATTAAAATCCCTGAAATATTATAAGGGGTCACCTCCCATATGAGTTATGTGAGGTTTCAACTAACTGGTCAATCCTAAATAAGGGACAAGGAGATCGATTAAAGTAGTTATTACAATCATTGAATCTGCCTTTACATTATTGTGATTAATCAATAATTTATTAAGTAAGGGTCACATCGTAACAGTGATAGTTGAAGACTCAATCTGCTCTTCAATCCATTAAAGAGAAAATTGAGGCAGAACCCTACAAGAAATGCATGGAATCAAGCCATCTTGCAATCCATTTGAAGCGTAATAATATATTGTTGGCAATTTCAGCTATCAGAAAGCAAATCAGCGTATACTTGTCATTGATGGCAAGAATGTGTGGTCGCAGTGATGAAAATAGCATTGAATAACAGCGCAGTAATAATC
>JZKD02S0223590.1:8906-21724 GCA_000966675.3 Picea glauca
CACATCCCTTCATGGTTGTTTAGCACCTAAATAAGAAAGGTCAAACATTTAGTTGACAACTTCTTGGATCGAGTAGTTTTTCCTTTATTAACCACAAAGTAAAATGAAATATCCATTGAGACCTGCACGACCCCTGTAAATGCGGTAATCAATGATTTCCATGGTGAATTAATGCTAAATGTCTTGGTTAAGTGGTGCTAGGGTGGTGTACAAGACTAGTGCAAGCTCCCATGTCATGAATGCTTGGTCCTTCAATCTCCCAAGGGGTATTATCAAGAACATTGGAACCCACTAGTGAATGAGGAGCATTCACATGGGAGAAACTAGTGAATGAGGAGAATTCACATGGGAACTTGTTCACAATTCAAGCCCCATTTTTTCCTATATAAAGAAGCCATGGGGATGCATTTGAAGAGGAGGAAAATCTTGCAAGTTTATGTTGGAGGAATGAACTTAGATACCATAATGATATCTTTTTCATTTTTAAAATTCATTTCACTAATGCATATTTTTGTTCTTTCATACATAAAAGTTGGAGAGAGAACTCAAGGAGGAAAAGGGCCCTCCCAAGAAAATATTCAGATCCCACATGTTGGCATTCACTCTCATCAAGGTGACAATTCATGTTTTTAACCTTTCCATTGGACAATAATATAAGTATTTTTTCTTCCTCCTATTTACTTGCACTTGAATGGAATTTTGTATGGTTAAATTCATAGTTTGATTATACTTATTATTTATTATTGCTTAATTACTATTCAATTGCTTTTGTTCTTGTCCCACATCTCACACTTGTCTGTTTTTAGTTCAACAACCAACTAGACAAAGGGGTTTTGTTAACCTTTGCAATTAAAACCCCATTATATATTTCCAACTCCAATTCAATTTTTAGTCATTATATCTAACTCCTTAGGATTTTTTTTTCTTACAACTAACTTTTGGTGTCTTGTAAGATCATTTATACCTATGTTGTTTCCTTATTCACCCATAGATAGATACTGGATTTTCAAAAAGGAATATTTTTTACTCTCAACAGTTCATGTGTTTGTTAGCCTCTTATATATGTCATTCACATAGTACATTGGTTGTGTTATACATGGTTTGTGCATGATTGGTTGTATAAATCATGAACTATTTTTACACATGTAGATTGCATTATTTGTGTGTGGGACTACTGTGACTATTTATGTGATATCCTATACAAGTCGGTCCAAATTCATGTTTTTAGAAGTAGATAGTTATGTTATGAAGTTTCTTATCATTTTTTATTTTTTCATGAATTCTCAACTGCTAGATATTTGATATTTTCATCTCATTTAGTGGTTAGTAACTAAACACACCTAGTTGGTAGGGAGAGGAATCATAATTTCTATTACTTACCATGTGGATGGTTTTTTCTTTACATTTAAATTAGGTTCAAAGTTATTTACTTCACAAATTTCCATCATTCATTTGATAATTTGATTATTTCATTTCCGAACACATAAAGGAAATGGCTAGGTAAGGAATGTGCTCTTTGGTCTAAACCACTTAGTACTTGAAATAATTTTTTCTTTAAGAAAGTTCATTTAAATATATTAGAATTTGCATTTACTTCAAGCATAGTTTTTTATTCTATCCCTCTCACACAAAAAAATGACTTAAAAACACTCCCACACTTATTTGTAAATTGTTGTTGATATTCCACTAGAACAATTCATCACAACAAATATTACAATATTCTGAAAATATTTTGTTATGCAATTTATTACCTTAGATATCATATTTATTATTACTAGATTAGTGATCAAATTTATGAAAATAATTGTTGGCATAGGGGCATACCTAGGGTTCAACGCTTAACAGTGCACCAACAAAACCCTGACTACCGACCCTTTAAGAAACACCTACGAAGTAGGGGAAGTCTCACCCGAGGTAGAAGTAGGGGGGGTTACAGGACGCAGGTGTCTGTAACCAAGTTGGGACACGAATCTGTGATAAGAGCACTTTGCAGAATATTATGTTAATGCTTAGGAAGTGAACATGTATTCGTTTATTAACCCCATTAACATCGTAGATCATAGTCAAATACAGATAAGCACAATAACAATCAAGTGATTATGCATCCTGAGTACTTAGCACTTAGCACTGTGAATTAAATCTATCATTCATTTACCTTTAACATAAGTAAAGTACTTAAGAAACAAAATATCTATCCATTACACATCATAGTCAAATCACTAAGCAAATTCATAAGATAAATGAAACAAGACAAATAAAACCATGAGACAACAGATATACGCGGTTCACCCCACGGTGGGGATACGTCCACAAATTGCTTCGCCTCTTTATTATTCACCAAAATATTACATCTAGTCACTCATGTGCACTAGCCACATAGTCGAACTTCACACCAAAGAGTATATCTACACACTAAGCACTAGATACTCCTTCTTTACCTTACAAAACTAGATCAAATGCACAGAGCCAAAATATCTTCTTACGACAATTAGCACCTTTTACAAAATCATAGTTGAGCACAAATCCTCAACCACATATATTCCTTTGCACAAAGAAATCGGGACTACTACTTCTACAATACATTCCTCTTATTTATACTTTACAAAATCTTACAATAGGGCCTAAACATGGGGAGAACCCATGGGCCAACATCCCATAAACCCATTACGAAACCCTATAGGTCCCCTTACTGGGTCCACATAACCCTCAAAATAGGTGAGATCGACGATCTCAGCTCCGCGTGGATGCTCCTACTTCAATCAACGTGTAGAAGTCCAAAAGTGGGCCAAAAATGACCAAAGTTTCCCCAAAATTTGGTCGAGGGCCAACAGCCCCCCAACACTCAACTATGAATCGTCCCGAGTCACTAAGGTCCAGAGAATGTTGCTTCAAAGGCATTGAGCTTAACTCGAGCTACTTCAATTTGCTGCCTTGCCTGAGCCTCCTTCTTAGCGAGCTCCTTGACGATTTTCTCTGTAACAAGCCCTTCCAGGAATTGTTCTACTGCTAAAACTACTTGATATAAATGTGAACCCTAGCTATCAATCTCCTCAAACACCTTTCAAGCTTCATCCTGCACAGGTTGTAACTTCTGTGTTACTTCCATCAACTTACCCTAGAGGTCAGTGATCTGTTGACGTACTGTGCGCTACTCCTGGGATATCTTCATCCTTTCCACTGCTGTGAGAAACTTCATTTTCACCTTCAATGAGAATTCTTGTTGTTGTGCCTCCTATAACTGAGCTTCTATATTCTTTAAATCTAGATCCTCGGTGAGGTGTTCATATGTCTAGGTGCTTCTGTCACTCAACTGTTTACATGCCAAGGCAAGGGCTCTTATACTTGCTACTATTTTTTTGGCGGACTCCTCCTTGTGGTCACGCACCTCCTATGGGGTGCTCGACACTGTTCGGGCCTCCAATTCAACTATCCTATTCTGAAATTGATGGAGGGTCTCTGGGAGATTTTCTACTTGAGCTTTGACATGCTCCTGCTCCTCTTGTACCAAGCTTGGCACAGAGTGACACACTTTTCTTACTGCTTCTTTGACCATGGTCTACTCTCTGAGCAACTGCTCTTTTTCCTTCTGTGGCTGGGCTTCGCCAACTCTCTTTTCCTCCTGAACCTTCTCCTAAAGCTTTGATTTATCGCTTTAATAGGAAATGACACTGTCCTGTGTTGCTTGTAAATGTACTAGGACTTCATATTCTCCTTTTGCAAGGCTTATGTAGCCTTCTCCTTCTCTTCCCGAGATCTATGGAATCGAAATTTTGTTTAATAAGAAAGCCTTCTTAGCTAGGCTACTCTTTCAGCAGTCATTTCTCTTTGTTCCCTTTTGTATGCCTTCAAATTGCCTCCAATACTTTGAACTATCTTGGAGGTATGCCTTTAAGTTTGACCTTGACATCCAAGTTGGGGTTAGCCTGTAATTTTGCGGGGGTGGGAAACTTGATGCTATACTAGGGGAGGGTGATCCAAATACCTGGTTCACCCTGCAGAGTCAATTATTCCTCCAACTTTGTGGTTTCTGATGAGGAAGGTGTAGACAACGTAGTAGGCACTGTGCGGACCAAGCGAATATCTTACTACACTTCCTTCAATTCTCTCTCAATCCTTCCATATAACTCCACCTGTTTCTTGTCTTATCTCTACAACATGTCTTCAGAGGCATCCTCCATGACTCCACAGACCGGACTAGTGTTGTCATTAGTGAGAGTGGCTTCCAACTGTGGCTTATTGGAACATGTTTTCTTCCTTGCTGAGGGTTTCTTCAAAGTAAATTTCCACTTTTGTGGTGTCACTGTCCTAATAGGGGGATCTTTAGGTGATGTAGCTTTGCCTCCTCCTTTCTCTTCTTCTTCTTCATCTCCTCCTCCCTATCCTTCTGCTTCATATTCTCCTCCTCCCTATTCTTATGCTTCAACATCTCCTCCTCCCTATCCTTCTTCTTCATCTTCTCCTCCTCCTGGTGAGCCAGACCTGTTATCTCCAAGAGTTTTCTCTTTGTCCTCTTCATCACTCTCTATGTCTTGGACTTTAACGTTCTTTTTATACTTCTTCATCCCACTAGACTATCCGACATGTTCAACTCACGTGACCATCTATATTCCTATAGTGTCAGTGTCAGATAACTATGCATCAGTGACAGGTATAAGAAATTCTTTTGGTCATTCCTTTATGATCTATTCCATGTCTTCATCCGAGAGCTTATAGTATGACTGTAATATTTCATAGTGCTCATCTCTTCACACGATGATGTACATGAAGTGGGGATTAGAGAAAAAATTTCTATGGGTCAGTACTGATGCAGGGTATGTGGTGTCATACGCAAGAATGCTTCAATGGAGACTTTTAACTGTTGATATTACCTGTGAAACACGACATTAGACTTCCATTGCTTTGTCATATCATTGGTATACCATTAGGTGGAAAAATGAACGGCCAGAGGCTTTGTAGGTTCGATCTCTGGGAAAGTAGCTCCTTCAGGCAATTTCCAAGCCAAAAATGTGATCAAGATGATCAACCAGCTGTAGTGAAACTCATATCCCAAGTCATGGGCTTCGCATAAATCCTTTTCTAATTCATTGACGAGGTAGTTCACCCAGTTCATCTGCATTCCCTCCACACACTTTCCTGCGAGGTCCACCATGAACCTAGTGACCTATGTGGAGTGGTTCTTACTCACTAACTTGTCAGCTAAGAGTTGGCAAGAAAGGCACACTAAGCCATCCTGTATGGGGGTTACCTTGTAACCTCTCTTCCCCTTTTATACTTCTCCATAGGATTTTTTGATGCCTTGTGCTAAAGAGCAGTCTGAGGTCTTCCTTGGATAGAATTGTTGTGGGTTAAGACCCTTCAAACTTAAACTTGTGATCCATTAGACCATCACTGGATCCATAGTAATTATTTTGTCGAGCCATATATAACCTCCATGACATCATGACAGAAGGAGCTTAACGCAAGAATTGACCTCCTGGTGGTGGCCAAAATGTGAAATCTTCATCACATTCAATATGGTTGACTGTGCCAATCCCTTGATCCATTGATGTAGGATGAGGTGAGGTTTCTTTCTGATTGTCTTTGTTAAATAGCGGTGAGGAGCTAGCGTGGAATAGTTATTTCTGTCTACTAAGTTGAAGTCAATGTGCTTCAATAGCAGGATCTACCCTAACTAACTCCCAACTATGCGAATTCCTTTCAGAATGTACGCAATGAGCACAGAGTACTCAAAATCGTGAGGGATACTATCATGGTTAACAACGTCGGCCAGAGGAAGAATATATTCAAGTAGGATCGATAGGATCTGCTTTGTGTTAGCCATATCACTGTGGTGCTTACTTCTCTGCTCAGCTACGAGGTTGATGCGGGTGGAACGACATCTAGTCGAAGGGGAAGTCTGTATTCCCCTAGTTGACGATGCCTGAATACCTCTGGATACCAGTCTGTCGGCCATGAGATTCCTAAGAACTTCTTTGACATATTTCTCAAGGTCACTAGGTTCGCCCGACATTCTATCTTTTAACAGATAGTGGGTAGAAAAACAAACAGGCAGGGTATACGTTCAGATAACAATAGGCAACTCAGATCGACACTTGGACAATTCTCGATTTATCTCAATCAATCACGGGTAGAAAAAAGTGTTCCCAGTGAAATGATTGATGAGTTAAATAAGTGGGGTGGTCATGAAGGATCTTCCAAAGGATAGGACCTAGAGTTAAATGCTTCCATTGATGTAAATTTATTCGTTATGGCATGGTCTCAATGTCCAAAAGAATCCCTTAAACTCACAAATGTGTTTCCTAACCATTCTAGAGCATCATTATAATAGTTAGGGCNAAATTTATCTAACCTTTTCTCTTTCTGACTTTCTAACATACCCTTAGTCTCTTGACTCTTTTCATAATCTCCTTGTCTTATGTCCATCCTTTCAACTTTAGCAGTAATCCTTGGAAAATCCTCAACCTCATGACCAACAATATTACAACAAAGACAAATAGGGCCTACCCTAGGGAATTTATTAGCAATATGTCCCGACCTTCTTCAATTATAACACAAAGTCAATCCTCTTTTTCTCTTAAATGTTCCCCTATATTTTCTATACTGCACAGTTCCCCTAGTATCATAGTGTTGGACTTGCAATCTACAAAAATTATTTCTAGGTTCATGCATCCACTTATTAGTCCAAAAACTCTTTCTATGCATAAGAATAACATATATTTCTTCATTTCCATTAAATTTACTCAAATCAACTCTTTCTCTCAACTGCGCCCTAGCCTTCAGAATAGGACATAATCTATTAAACATACTTAAATTCATGCTTTCAAAAAAAAAAATCACTTATCTTTCTCTTACCAAAGAACAAATCTTTCTTCTTTTAGAAGATTACCTCTTTTCTTCACAAAACATTACTTTCTTGGCACAAATATTCACAAGTAAAGTAGAGTACTATGCACTTCAACAACATATCTATGTAGCAAGATTCTCTTTTCTTTACTTCAGTTCCCAACAATCACAGTTTCAGGTCTCGACAATTGAACCATTTGTTGGCACAGGGGCAGACCCAGGGTTTAACGCTTAACAATGCACCAAAAACACCTGGACTACTGACCCTTTTGGAAACACCTGGAAAGCAGGTGAAGTCTCAACCAAGGTAAAAGCAGGGGGGTTACAGGACGTAGGTGTCTGTAACCAAGCTAGGAAATTAATCTTTGATAAGAGCACTTTGAGGAATATTTTGTTAATTCTTAGAAAGTGAACGTGCATTAGTTTATAAACCCCATTAACATCGCAGAGCATAATCAAAGACAGATAAGTGTAGTAACAATCAAGTGATTATGCACCCTGAGTACTTAGCACTTAGCACTGTAAATTAAATATAACATTCATCTACCTTTAACATAAGTAAAGTACTTAAGCAACAAAATATCTATCCATTACACATCATAGTCAAAGAACTAAGCAAATTCATAAAATAAATGACACATCACAAAGAAAACCATGAGACACTAGACACACGTGGTTCACCCCAGGGTGTGGATACGTCCACAAACTACTTCGCCTCTTTATTATTCGCCAAAATCTTACATCCAATCACTCTTTTGCACTAGCCAGAGAGTCGAACTTCACACCAGGCAGGAGATCTGTGCACTAAGCACTAGATCCTCCTTCTTTACCTTCCAAAACTAGATCAAATGAATAGAGACAAAATCTCTTCTCATGACACTTATCACCTTCTACAAAATCACATTTGAGCACAAAGAATCAAACAGATATATTTATTTTCACAAAGCACTTGGGACTACTACTTCTACAATACATTCCTCTTATTTATACTTTACAAAATCTTACAATAGGGCCTAAACATGGGGATAACTCATGGGAAGACATCCCATAAACCCATTACAAAACCCTATAGGTCCCCTTACTGGGTCCACATGGCCCTCAAAATAGGTGAGATTCATGATCTCAGCTTTGCCTGGGCCCTCCTACTTTGATCAGCATGTCGAAGTCCAAAAGTGGGCCAAAACTGACGAAAGTTTCCCCAAAACTTGGTCGAGGGCCAATAATAATTAAAATCTAAAAATGAAAGAACAAGAAAATGATCACACCATCCAAAAAAATTAACACAAGATCTATTTTGGGAAACCAAAAATAAGAGAAAACCCAATGAGAAGGTGAGGCCTATGCTCTGCTCTCTTTGGTTTAATTATTGTTAGGGCTTTGGACCTTCTAGAATCTTCTTGAAAGACCACACATGAATATCCCACATGTGTGAGTGATTCGAATGATGTGGCTTCCACTCAATACCATGGTGGTCAACAAGGAATGCCAACTTGCAGAAGGAATAACTTATGTATACAAACTTTGATGGAGGTGATTTTTGCATTGCTGAAAAGATCTCAATGTGTATAATGGTGTCATAGGTATGGGAACTATGCTCCCAACTTTTTGACCTCAAAAAGTGTCATTTGATGCCTCAAAATGGATTTGGAATGTTCTAGACCCCAAATATCCAAATTGGGACTTGCCACTAAAATGGGCCCTGCAAGACAATTCCTCGAGTTTTTCCACCTAGAAAGTAGCAAGATAGATGAGAAATTATATAATGATCCATTATGAATCATACCTCCCCATTTAAGGATAATCTGTTTCCCCAAAATATTTTACTCAATGAGGTGAGGAAAATTTTCATCTATCTTCTCCCTAGTGTATCGTTTTTACTTTCCTAGAAGATGTCCTTTCAACCCTATCTACCAGAGGTCATGTTGCCCATGTCTAGTAGTTCTAGACTTCTTCTACAAAATCATATATTCTTCCAACTTTTCTTGAGCTTCTAGTTCTTATTCCTTTATGGTAGGTAGGTCCTGCTACTTAGTTTCCTACTCCAACATGGAAGGCTCATATATTTTTAGATTTTCCACATTCACCATTGAGTAAATGCACATTTACATGAGTAGAATGAATCTATAGGAATTATCACCCGCATTTTCCAATACTTAAAAAGGACCATATTAGCAGAGCCTTGATCTTCTTACTGGATACCCTATAGCCTTTCCTTGTTCAAATGCAACCAAACTTTGTCTCATACCTTGAATATTTTCTTAGTTTTTTGTTAATAATGTCGATCCTTGTACCTTTCCTATGAATTATTCAATGTCTCTTATACCTGCAAATGGATTTGCCTAATCCTTTCAAAAAAATTCTCCACTTTCAATGCTTCTCTTATGGCATCTTTCCTCACTCTTCCTTTCTATCCATAGATAACATCCAAGGGAAAATGCGACAAATCCCAAAGAAAGTTTCAAAAGGGATTTTACTAGTAGAATATTATACCACTATGTTATAAGAGTGTTGAATATAGATCATATTTTCATCCTAGATCTTTTGATACTTCTTATTGTAACCCCTCAAAAGTTTAACCAAATTCATGTTGACTATTATTTTCCCATATGTTTGTGAATGGAAATATGTATATCTCTTCAACTTGGTGTCGATATTTTCCCAAAGTGTACACCAAAAGGCACTAAGAAATATGGTATCTCTATCTGAGAGTATGCTCCTTAGTATCCGAAAGTGCACCTAACCTATTCAAAGAACATGTTTGTTTCTTCTTATCCTTTGATAATATTTTTACAAAGCAAAAGAATGCACATCTTGCTGAAACTATCAAATACCAAAAATAGATAGGCATGTCCCTTCTTGATTGTTTGAAAACCATTGACAAAATCCATAGAAAGGTTTTCCTAGGGTCGAGTGGGTACATGTAAGGGATGGCATAAACCTTAATTTCTATTAATGGGTTTGTTGGTACACCAAATTATGCATCCTCTAATATAATGAGCTACATCCTCTTGCATTATGGGCCAATAAAAATACCTTTGTAAGTTGGTAATTTTCTTCCCAACACCAATTTTTTTTGTAACCTTGGAGGTGTGAGCTTCTTTAATAAGATGCAATATTTTTGTTGGAGATACTTCACACAACCCTAGGATTTTTTTTTCCTAAGGTTTTCCCTATGTTTATTAGTCATTATTTAGTCTCCTATAGTTTAGGGAGAATATTCATTTTCCTACACTCTAGGAGAATATTGTTACACCTCAATATTGCTCACTTCGATAAGTGTCGTAAGTGTCACATGTTCCTTACAACTTTAACAAGTTTCACAAGTTGTTCACAAGTGTCGCAAATGTTGTTCAAGCATACTGCCATAATGACGACACTAAGGAGGAACTTAAGACATCTCATACACTTGATTTGGAGAAGGGGAAATGATTAACTAAAGTCAAGGAACTCTTATCACCTGAGAGGAGCTCTTAAATAAAGGTTTTGAAGGTGAGCACTCCCCGACATCAGCCTTAGGAGCACTGGTGCTCCCCTATAAGGTCTTAGGGAGAGTTATAACACAACACTTCTCCTCTGAAGGAGCGCTATCCATCCTTGGAGCGCTGGCGCCCCCCTCAAGCTTCCTAGGGAGTGTTATAGCGCCCTGATGCCCCTTTTGAGGGAGAATTGTCTAATCCGAGGCAATAGTTGGCCCGTTGAGGAGAATAAGGGGAGGATCTCTCAAGTTTATAAGGCAGTTGCATTCAAATTCTTGGTTCCATCAGAAGATCCCTGATCCAAGGAGATAATTCCTCAACTTGTTCTAAAGATAACTCAAGAGGTTAAGCTTCTCTTAACCTATATAAGCAGGCTCTATGATGGTGAAAAGGGGGAAGAATTGCTAGCATGAAACCTATGATCTCATAGGAAACACACAGTCAGTCAAAGGAAAGTGATCAGTGAGGTTTCTATCATCCAGGTTGTGGATCTTTCGAGCAAGGGATAGACAAAGGGGACTTGACAAAGTTGTCGCATTCACATCCACGATTGTAAGTATTGTTGTCGTTATTCTCATTAATATGACATGCTTGGTTTGTTTCTGATCTTACATGAACTTATCGTTGATAGATAGATATGTTTTCAAGCTAATATCAATAGAGTAGGAAGTGGTCATACTTTGTTTGTCTATAGGACTCAACGAGGAGCGGGAGTTTGGAGCTCGATTTGGAGCGTGCAGGGACAAACGTCGATAAAGAGGTACTGCTATTCTCCTTCCTTATCATGTATTAGTTTGTATAAATTTGAAAGGAAGTTAGTGTCCATGTTAAGCACCTTTTTTCTTAGAGTTAGGGTCTAGTTCTTTGAGGCGATCTACCTATCCACAGGGAGATTTTCCTACAACAGAAATTGGCGACTCCACCGGGGATCGAATCAGAACTTTCTTAGTTTTGTCTTTCCTCATAGACCTTGTCTTACCTTTTGTATTATTAGACCTTGTTCACCCATTTATATCTGATTGCATTTGCTGATTGACTCTTCACTCCATCACACTCAGCCTGATTGTCAAAATTTGACTGAATTTTGGATTTTTTGGACCTTTTTCTGAGCTTTAGGACTCCAACGCTCCCCTGCCTTGTTATAAGAGTGCCAATGCTCCATTAAGATACTATATAGAGCTTTATAACACTCTAGTGGCCCTTATACCAGAGCGCCAGCCCTCTTTTGCCCAAAATCTCTTCAAAAATTGCAATTTTTGGAGGTCAAAGCCCTGTTTTTTGACTTGCTGAGTTGTTTTGTGATTCAATCATTCTTCCTTTGACCTTTGAAATGCTTCATATTGAGAAGTAAACATATTTTTTCTCATATTTTATGCCCTTCTTCATTCTTTTTGAGTTTTTACTGTTGAGAGCTTGAAATCAATCCCTTGCTTTCTTCTCTCCTATCCGACTGAGTAGGAACTCTAGTGAAGGTCATTTGAAGTCTGTAACTCTTCTCATTTGGTTCTTTGAGGTCATATGCTCCAATATATTTCTCTTTCCTTTTGCGTTTTTGGTTTTATTTCTCTTGTTTGATTGCAAAAGGTTGTGTTGTTTGTGAGAAATCTACGTTTTCTTGTCTGAATCTCTTTGATCTGAAAGGGTAGTTGGCAGGAGAAATTTTGCATTGAATTGATTATCATTCGCATACAAATGAAAAAAGTACATCTTAGTGATTAGTTTGCATATTATTTTGCATTTATGAAATGTTGTAGCATCATATTGGATTTGATTGAGAACAAAATTGATTGAGGGCATTCCTTATCAAGTGTTTGATAGTGAAAATGACTCTTCCTCTTTCCCTTAANAATTTATCAGACTTTTTACATCTTTGTTAGCAAACCTACATTAGTTTAAGGTGTAGGGCTTTGGAATAGGTTGAAAGGATAACTTTCCAAAGATATCAAAAAAAATTAGTATCTTCCAGTAGGGAGAGTCCAATCCAATTGTCATATTGGCTTTCTGGGATCCCCCTCTCACACAGGGGTTACGCACGATGTCACATTTGGGTGAGCTACAGAGATTATCCCTCTGTGGTTTGACTGATTGTAGTGGTCAGATCGTATTATGGGGATTGCTTCAAGGTAAATCCACAATTACTGCGTGGAAGCCTTTTAGTTGATTTCAGGCTAGATACCCTGCCCATACGTTCCAACTGGACTGTCGACTGTACCTTCCCAGGGGCTGACTATGAGTTGGTGACCTTAGTAGCCACAATCTTTAGGGTCTCACACAAGGTGACAGTGAAGGGAACTCTCAGTGTACCTAGAACAGACGTTGGTCAAACTCACTTGGGATCCTTGGAAGTTAAATCCACAATTATTGCGTGGAAGATTGCACCAAGGTGTAAGTCCATTAAGTAGGTCACCAACATAACTGATCCACCCGCTCTATCCCCGCCCCTTCCTATTTTGATCTCGCGACGTTGGATTTCATCACCAACTAGTGGTTTCATCATAG
>JZKD02S0223601.1:0-21724 GCA_000966675.3 Picea glauca
TTCAATTCTTGGAGTACTTTGATCCTGTAGATAATATTACTCAATGTATTCTCTGAAACACCTCCAATTTTCACTCCTTGAATCCTCCCCAAAAAGAGGTTATAGAAAGAATGGTAGACTTTATTCAATTCTGATCTATTATGAATACCCAACTTGTACAACATGCCCCACACTCAATATTTAACATCCAATTTTGAAACACACACACAAGAAACTAAAGTCTGTACTATTTCCAATGGAAGTGGTGCCACTTCATTTGGATTCTGTATGAAGAAGTTATGACTGTTTTACCCGGAACACTTGTTTATTGACTAGCTTCAGGACTGGTCACAAACCCTATATTTCACAGAGTGTATCTCCATAATTATAGCGAATCAAGAGATACATTTTTTACCAGAGGTACCTTGATATGTATTCTCAATACCATAGTGATTTCACCATCTGAATCATTCTAGAATTTTTTTTATAGAAAAAATGGTAAGATGGCCTGAAAATAACATACCTTAGAACACATCACCAAAAGACTTCATCCTCCCTTAAAATCTGGCCTTCTTTTCTTCTTATTTCCTCTGCAATTCGACTTGTATCAAANTTGCGGTCCAAAACCCATGACTAGGGTTGACATCAATGACAACAACCAATCTTCCAACACCAATGTATGGTGTGAATAGTGTTTGCAATTTCTTTGTTGTTGTCTTAATATTTTCAAGAATGAATGAATCTTACTATGAGTGTATGTAGCTTTGAAATGATTTCGTAAGAATTTAAATCGCCTTTATTCGTGAGCCGGTGCAAGGTGTGCACACAGTCTGCAAGGAGTGCATTGACAGGGTCTGTTTCGACTCATAAAGATCAAAAGAAATAGCGTAAGAATTTCTTTGCAGGAAGTGTAAAGCGACTTCCGCAAGGAGTGCACAGTTGTCGCAAGAACTCAAATCTTGTGTAAAGATCTATTGCAAAGAATGCACAGGCCTGGAATTTGACGAAGAGTCGAAGTGACTCCATAAAGAAGTCGAAGGATGAGAGCGGAAGAACACCAGGAAGGTGAGAAAGGATTCTTTTCAAGAACCTTTGGATCTAAGTTCAATGAATTTCCTAAAAAATAAAGAAGTTCTTGGGAGATCGAAATCTTTGGAGAGATCAAGCTCAGGAGGAGTAGCACTTTCCAAGAAGAGTGAACAAGATCCAAGAAATGGACTTGCAGGAAGGATAAAGGTCAAAGCCTTTAAATCCTTTCAAAAATATTCTAAGTCTGAAGAAAGATTTAGCTCAGAGGGAAGATCTGGATCATCCGATCAACATCCAGACAACGAGGAGCAAGTGTAGAGGAGGAAAGATCTCAACCGTTCGATTTGAGCAAAAATGGATCGTAGCCGTCTGATCAAGGTAAAGTGCACTAACATTAAAGCTTTGAATGTACACAGGAGGAACAAGGTCACAAAATTTTGAAATCATCGGAACCATCCACCACTATAGGACACATGGCGAGAGATCAACATTTCATTGACTCGCATAGTGGAAAGGTAAAAGAGCAGAGTTGTGAGGATTCACGAAGTGTGAATTCGCGAAAAGATCACAGTCATTCATCATTCCGAAATCATCGAGACCATATGTTGTCAAGGAGGACACATGGCGAGAGATCAACATTTTTGTTGACTCATGACTCAAAGGAGTCAAAGCTTGAGTCACGAGAACTCGTGAAACGTGAAATCGCGACATGATTTGAGTTGTTGATCAAAGGGGAGATCTAGACCATTGATGCAACGCCATCACAATTTTGTCTATCAGGAGAATGGAGGCAAGGAGACTCCAAAGTCATGAATCGTGAAATTGCGAAAAGATCACAGCCGTTGATCGAAGGAGGGATTTGAACCATAGATATGGTTTTTTCGGGACTTCGCAACTCGGGAAATCAGAGGTAAGAGTTTGGGGAACTCGTGAAACCTGAAACCGCGAAGATTTGATATGAGCTATCGGTTTGAGAAGAGATCTGGACCGTTGAGCGTCTATGGAGATGAATCGTGAAGTGTGAACCCACGAGACGCGAAATTGTGAAGTGCTCGAAATATTGGCCCATGATCATAGCGAAGGGTCACATTGGTGAAGGGGAATAGAGGGCCTAGCATGCACCAGGCTCTTGTCGGGATTTCAGAAGTTGGTAGAGTCAGAGTGACTCGCATGCAAGGGCCTGATACGCGGAGTCGCGACATGCCTTTCGATTAGGCGTCTAGTCACAACCTTAGTCACATAAAGGGAGGGGATTAACCAAGAGAGTTAGAATCTAAACACGCTGAAGCTAAAAGGCGTTAAGGAGAAAGCCACGGGTTCAATATAACTTGTTATTTAAGGGAAAGAGGGTCTGTTAAGTGGATTTGAGGTTCTTGAGGGAAAAAGAGTCAATCAGACTTAGTTTCTTGATCGATCCTATACCGGGAGGTCGCACAATCCTTAGGAGAGAAGGGGGGTCTGCATCAATCTACATACTAATGGTGGAAGGGTTGGGAATATGTTTAAAGACTTCTATACTCTTTGGTGAGGTTAAAGGCCTTAAGATCCATCAAAATGTCGATCCTTTATCTCACCTGCAATTTGTTAATGACACCCTTCTCATGGGGGCTCCCATTGTCTAGAAATCCAACACCCTCAAGCTCATTTTGGATACTTTCATGAAGTATTTGTGAGCCATGATCAACCAAAGAAAATACCTGGTCTTCTTCTTCAATACCCCTATGTCCATCCAAAGGAATATAACTAGGATCCTATGCTTCCAAAAGGGATCCCTACCTTCTAAATACTTGGGATCCTCTTTGCTAGAAAATGCCCTCTGAAATGTCACCTGAGAGGATCTTTTGTCAAAGCTAATCAATTCGACCTTCAAGTTCCTTACCCTGCCTGGTAGAATATTTCTTATAAAATCAGTCTTTCAATCTCTTACACTATATATTTTTCAATTTTGGTAGCTCCTTCCAAGGTCATAAAAGCTATTAGGACCCTTTAGAGGGATTTCCTTTGGGGAGGGCCAAAAAAGGAAAGGAAATGACATTTGGTTGCATGGGATCAAGTATGCTTTCCAAAAAAGGCAAGGGGTCTAGGAATCAAATATCCTCTTATCACAGGGAAGGCCTTGGTAGCCAAGACTTGGTGGAGATGGGTGAAGGGAATGGAGGATCTATTGGAAAGAATTTGGAAGGTGAAATATGCAAACAACATTTCTGAGAATGCACTCTTCAAAATGGAAGGGGAATTCCATGGCTCGCCTATATGGAATAATGCATGGAATAATAGATCTTTAGTTCACAATAATTGTTTCTAGGAGATACAAGATGGAAATTCAAAAATCTTCTAGGAGGATGCATGTTAATAGGAGGAGACACTAGGTAAAAAAGGAACCTTCCTTTGAGCTAAAATATCCCTATCAGATATGGGCTATAACATGGTGCACCACTATTGGGAAGAAAACACAAATCCCTAATCATTTTTTTACAAAGCATGGACATCAAGAAGCAGATGGTCAATTGTTTTGGATAATGACTCAAGTAAATACATGAATGAAAAATTAAGATCGAGAGTGATTTCCTACAAAATAGGCTCAAACATTCTTAGGTGGGGACATTAGGGAGATGGTAACTTTAGGGTCAAACATGCATATGCCATTGAGGCCAATCATGTAAATCTATACAAGTAGATCATTTGGAGAAAAAATTGGAACCCAAAACTATGGCCCAAGATATCAACATTCCCATGGCTCCTAGCTAGAAGGAAAATGTTAGCTTAGGACAAGATTGTTATAAAAGGCTATGAAGGACCTTCTTATTATATTATGTGTCAATTGGTAGGTGATATTATAGAGAACATTTTCAACAAATTTTAAGAAGCACAAGCTCTATGGGATAAAGGGGAAACTCTATTCTAGCAATCATATTGCAAGAGAGATGACATTGTCCAAACTTTGGAAATTTGGACAACTACCCCTTTTATAAATATGATTCTAAACTGAGTTTGGAACATTTTTCCTAGGTTATTACTCTAGTCCATTTGGAAGGAGCATAATCGGTCTCTATTCAAGCAAAAAAAAAATAGAACAGAGAAACCATATGGATCAAGATTCAAGTCAATAATTGGGAATCGATTATGTGATCACATGGATAGAGGAAGACAAAAACCCTTAGGAATAAAGAGACCAATCTTCTCTAACTCACAGTTGGAGTGATCCACCCACCCTTTGAAACAACATATCATCAAGCCCATTTCTACTTCCAAGGATACTTGGGACAAATCCCCTACCCAATTTATCGAACTCAATTCCGATGGAGCCTCTAAGGAGAATCTAGGGAATTCAAGGGTGTGGGGAGTCTTTAGAGGGCCCTTGGGTAACATTATGTCCATATTCTTGATGTATGTGGGTAGAAACACCAAAAATGCTACAAAATTATTAGGGCTACTAGAAGGTATGCAAACGACAGTTCATTTAGGCCTCAATAACCTTGTTAGAGAATATTTCTGGATAAACACTGTGTACATGGTTTTGAAACGTCCAACATTTCAGGTGGACACTGCACCCATCATTAGGGACAACAAAAATCTCATGTTAGATAAATCATGTACACAATGTTTATCTAACATTATTTCTAACTATGGAAACCTACATTTCTAACCTCTATAAAGAGAATTGTCTGAAAGAGACCCTTATTTTTGAAAAGCTCCACATCAAAATGTTGAAATGAGTTGTCTATCTAACCTTCCTATCCATCTCTTTAAATACAAACCTCAACACTCATTTCCTATACATGAGATTTTCATTGTCCTTGATGATGGGTGGAGTGTCCATCCAAAACGTTAGACATTTCAAAATAATGTACACAGTGTTTATCCATAAATATTATCTAATATTGTCTCTAACTATGAAAACCTACACTCTCATATCTCAACAACCTTATTATGTAAGGTGATTCATAGCTGCTTATCTAGGCACTGACTCAAATTCTACATGGCAGTAATCTTAATAACGTTTCTACTAATTGGAGACTCTCATAAGGTCTCATAATTTTTTTGAGCTCTCTAAAGCCATCTCAATGATCATCTCCTATCATATTCATTGTAAAACTAATTCCTTGGCCAATAGATTGGCTAACAAGGGTGTGACCCAAACAACTACTTGCAAGATGTGGAACTTGACTGATGTTATCCCTATCCAACTCAAAGAGGATTGGTCTCAACTAAACAACATTGATAATGAACATTGTATGGGGTGTTAAAGGCCAATGTCACGACACTCCCCACATGTTGGGATATAGTTGGTGTTGAGGTTGTAGTACAAATAATGATGGTGGAGGAGATGAGGGAGTAGGCTCGGGGTTCTTATGTTTTTTTATTCTCATCTCGATGACGTACAACACACTAAAACCCAGTTGTGTAGATGATGAGGGGAATCATGGAAGGTGGTATTCTAGTTTTATTTCAGGCCTAGCTCAAGGGTGAAGAACAAAGAACCCTGGTTGCAGTTTGAGGGAACTCTAGTCAGCATGGAAAAGAGACATCGTCATCCTTGTTTTGTGCTGCACAATCCTAAAATATTTGGGGGGTAATATGTTCCTGTTTAGTATTATGTTCCTTTGTTCAAATCTCAATTTTTGTATGTTCCTCTCTGACATTTGGGTTTTCCCTTGACTTGGGATAGTAAGGGGGAAGTACCAAGTTGGAGGTAACAAACAATTGTGGGTGTGGTGGATTGTCCCTCTCTTGAGAAATCTTGGATTCTTATGTCACAAGTGGTTTCATTTTTACCCCTATCCCCCTTGGCTTCTAGAATCAGTTGTTAGTTTCTTTCCAAGTGTCTCACCCCCCTAACAAATATTCTCTTCAATTCCACTTTGGCACTTGGAGATGGAAAGTGTTAGTAGGGGTCATGATTAGGAAATTGGTAGAAATTTTCCTTGTAAAAAGTCTAAATATAGTGCCAAGAATTGTTCCTCACAAAGGGCTCCCCATTACATTGCCAGGGTAGAAAAATATGCCAATCCAACAATAAGTTATTTCCATTCTAGATTCTTGGCATAGGTTAAAGAAGAAGTATCCCAAATTGAGAATTAAATTAAGTAGAAGAGGAAAAAGGATTTCTAATGAACATATTTAGGAATAATTTGAGGGGTGTATTTCAGATCCTATCTTCTCCCGCACTATGGATACCATGATATTTAAGCTAACATAACTGTATTGGATGAACAAGGATTTCATTTCCCAAGTAGTGGAGGAAAAAGGTCTCAAAAAACAGGCCATCCTTCACAAATTGGATTTATTGGATAGTAAGTTTGAGGAAACTTTCAAAGATGTCTATGGTATTGAAGTTATGTTTTCACAACCCTAGGGAAGCGATAATGATGAAATGGAGGCACAAGAATACTTTCCAGGCTCAAAGGACACTCATTCTAATCCCATCCTCATTGAGGAAGATCCTATGCCTCCTAATGAAGCTCAAAAGGGAGTTGCTAAAGCATCTAACTCTGTAGGTTAGCCAATTTAAGGAAGCTTTCATTTTTTGTATGTTGACTATGGGACTCCTTATCTTTCTTTTTGTTTTCATGTAATGTTACACTACTATTAGAAGTATATAGGATTGCATATAATCAATATTGGAAGGATGTAAGATCTATTGAAACTAGTTGTTATGATCCTATGCCTCCTAATGAAGCTCAAAAGGGAGTTGATAAAGCATCTAACTCTGTAGGCTAGCCAATTTAAGGAAGCTTTCATTTTTTGTATGTTGACTATGGGACTCCTTATCTTTCTTTTTGTTTTCATGTAATGTAATGCTACTATTATAAGTATATAGGATTTCATATAATCAATATTGGAAGGATGTAAGACCTATTGAAACTGGTTGTTATGACTATTTTATAATTGGTTGTGGCTCTGGTTTCCTCTATGGAAGACCATAACTACTATGGGATGTAATTGTTTTTGAATAATATAAGTATAATACTTATATATCATTAAAAACAGAATAATTGAGCTCCATCTCCATTCACAATAAAATAATAATTGTTTTCCTAGATCCATTAGTTCTCTAAGAAATAAAAATAAAATATTTTTCACAACAACTTTCTTACTAAAAGTAGCAATGAGTTATTGATATTCACTTTCTTCTCCAAGGAGAATCAATAAAATATTCTAGAAAAACAATACAATACTGCTCTCGTGTAACCAACTACATGAGACAAGTCAACAATAATAAAATAAATGAGTTGGTTATGCAACAACCCACGTAAATCTCTCCAAGGTTAAACATCCTATCAACAGTGAATAAAAATGTGTGCCATGTGGCCTCAAGAGCTAGGGAACTCTCCACCTGGGCATGCATCAATAATGATCTCCCTAAATATCCAAAGCACTCAAGCAATAAATTTGGGCACTCCTCAAAATGATTGGTCAAAATGTGGTGAGAAATTTTCAGCAGTAGATTTTGAAACACCATAACTCTGTCAATTTTTGTTGAAATTTCTATTATGAACACAATTTGGAAATCCTGCAACCATTTTACATCTAATGACATTGATCTAGAGGAAATTTGGGTAAACTATCAACATATAATTGCTCCTAAATCTATGACACCCTCAAAATATGCAATGAAACCCTAAGTCTAGGGTATGGAACCTCTTATATCTCCTCCAATGTGTAACTTCCTCCTCAAACCATGGATAAGGAGTGGATGTATGAAACAAGGCATCAAATCTATGAAAGAAACACATGGAATGTCATAAATGCTCCATGAAGAAAGGGAGTGACCCCTTATCAAATAATTAAAGAAGACTATGACTCCACATGTATGCCATCAATCCACCAAAACATCTTCAAATCATGCAAGGTGCTATATCCATGGAGGAAAGATCCAAGTATCACTATCAATCCATATGCCAAGTCATCTAAGTGATCAAAGAAGGGGCATGACCTCATCATTCAAGCAATAAAATGATGACAAGTATGTACATGCCTCCATAGACATGTCAATGAAGAGGGTTCTCAACATAGGACCATGATCCACCTCATAAACAACTTATCCATGTGAAAAACATCGATAAGAACTAGGGTGCTCTCACATTGAGGCTCTAGCAATGTTATACCATGTCAAGTCACCCCATAAAGAATATGAAACCAAGTGAAAGAAAGGGGGACTATGAAAAGTGATCTCCAACATGATGATGCCAACCAAATGAAGATGTTTGATGCACTACCAAGCTATCCCAAAAGTGTTACGACATTCCATCAAGGGAGTCATACATGCTTAGATCCAATTATCTAGAAACAATGAAGGCTAGAACATCACATGACCAAGTGAAATGCTTTTGTTATGATAAGTAAATACACCATATGGCTCTCGGTACTCCATGTCTAGGAATTGTAGGCCTCAAGACATAATATACTTAGTTATCCCTAGGATAGGGAATAGCATCTGGCTCCAACTTGGGGACATGTGCTCACCATAGAGCGCATGAGAACCTCAACATCTCTGGCATGGTCTGTGACCTGCCAGATCTCAACAAGATTGATTAGTAATCATTTGGGGTGTTGATATCACCCCTGGCTCATATATGATATAAGTAAGCAAATCATATGTACAAATGGAAATATAACTACTCTAGCATGAAATGCAGATGGTATATACAATGAATGAAAATTCCTATCTTCTTACCTGTTGGTTGAATGCTAGGTGTAGTCAAATAACCAGTGAAACCATCCTAGTAATGTCTCATAATACTTGCCTCTGTGCTTCATCATAAACCAAGACAATGATAAGTCATGCACAAAAATAAAATGAGTTAGAAAATGTATTGTATCAATGGAAATCATAAAGTTTAGCTCATGGAGGCAGGTGGGAGGGACAAAATGGTGCCAAGTCATACTCTCAAGAATTTGCTCAATCCATCTCAGAAAGGGACCGTGAAAAGTCAAAGGTTCAATAGACTGACTTAAAGAGTCTAAAGGTTGGCTTCCTCAGACACATTTACAATCTGAGGCATGGGAAGGGACTAGAAAGAACCTAGAGGGTGACCGACAATTTCTTAAGGGGAAGCTGAAAGACTGTGATAATAAGCTTCTTCTTAAGGTACTCAACCTTCCACTAAATTCCAAAAGGAGGATTTGTCCTACGTAAGACTTGGGATAAGGGACATGTTTCCAAACCATACCCTTAGTGACATAGCGAGGTAAAGTAATCAAAGGGAGGTGGAAAATCTTGTCACAAGTATCTTGCTTTAGGCAAGCAACTTCTTTAATCTTACCAAGATATGAGCACAACGATGGTTGACAATTTTCTTCATAGAATAAATCTGAATGCTAAAATGAGTACTCATCAAAATCCTCAAGGTATGACCGAAAATCATTAGGAGAGCATAAAACTAGGTCATCCCTGGGTGTTTGGAAAGTATCTGTAATTATATCATGTCCTTGTTTCCCAATGTCAAGATTAGGAGTAACCTGTTGTGATAACTGTAAAGGAAATACTTGTAAGTGATTCTCAATGTCGTAAGTGGGATCCATATCATAACCAACTACATCCCACTTACGTCTCCCAACATGTATGAACTCATCAATATTATTAACCAAGTTATTTTCTTCATCATAACATGAAGGGGTTAAGGAAACCAAGGGCTCCTTAAGTACTTATTTGCTTCCCAAATCATAAAATAATGCATCATCAAAATCTTGGAGAGGGAAACAACTCACCGTACTTACTTCTTCCTGTGCAGGAGCTTCAAATATTTGGATGACTTCATCAAACAGAGGANTTGCGGTCCAAAACCCATGACTAGGGTTGACATCAATGACAACAACCAATCTTCCAACACCAATGTATGGTGTGAATAGTGTTTGCAATTTCTTTGTTGTTGTCTTAATATTTTCAAGAATGAATGAATCTTACTATGAGTGTATGTAGCTTTGAAATGATTTCGTAAGAATTTAAATCGCCTTTATTCGTGAGCCGGTGCAAGGTGTGCACACAGTCTGCAAGGAGTGCATTGACAGGGTCTGTTTCGACTCATAAAGATCAAAAGAAATAGCGTAAGAATTTCTTTGCAGGAAGTGTAAAGCGACTTCCGCAAGGAGTGCACAGTTGTCGCAAGAACTCAAATCTTGTGTAAAGATCTATTGCAAAGAATGCACAGGCCTGGAATTTGACGAAGAGTCGAAGTGACTCCATAAAGAAGTCGAAGGATGAGAGCGGAAGAACACCAGGAAGGTGAGAAAGGATTCTTTTCAAGAACCTTTGGATCTAAGTTCAATGAATTTCCTAAAAAATAAAGAAGTTCTTGGGAGATCGAAATCTTTGGAGAGATCAAGCTCAGGAGGAGTAGCACTTTCCAAGAAGAGTGAACAAGATCCAAGAAATGGACTTGCAGGAAGGATAAAGGTCAAAGCCTTTAAATCCTTTCAAAAATATTCTAAGTATGAAGAAATATTTAGCTCAGAGGGAAGATCTGGACCATCCGATCAACATCCAGACAACGAGGAGCAAGTGTAGAGGAGGAAAGATCTCAACCGTTCGATTTGAGAAAAAATGGATCATAGCCGTCTGATCAAGGTAAAGTGCACTAACATTAAAGCTTTGAATGTACACAGGAGGAACAAGGTCACAAAATTTTGAAATCATCGGAACCATCCACCACTATAGGACACATGGTGAGAGATCAACATTTCATTGACTCGCATAGTGGAAAGGTAAAAGAGCAGAGTTGTGAGGATTCACGAAGTGTGAATTCGCGAAAAGATCACAGTCATTCATCGTTCCGAAATCATCGAGACCATATGTTGTCAAAGAGGACACATGGCGAGAGATCAACATTTTTGTTGACTCATGACTCAAAGGAGTCAAAGGTTGAGTCACGAGAACTCGCGAAACGTGAAATCGTGACATGATTTGAGTTGTTGATCAAAGGGGAGATCTAGACCATTGATGCAAAGCCATCACAATTTTGGCTATCAGGAGAACGGAGGCAAGGAGACTCCAAAGTCATGAATCGTGAAATTGCGAAAAGATCACAGCCGTTGATCGAAGGAGGGATTTGAACCATAGATATGGTTTTTTCGGGACTTCGCAACTCGGGAAATCAGAGGTAAGAGTTTGGGGAACTCGTGAAACCTGAAACCGCGAAGATTTGATATGAGCTATCGGTTTGAGAAGAGATCTGGACCGTTGAGCGTCTATGGAGATGAATCGTGAAGTGTGAACCCACGAGACGCGAAATTGTGAAGTGCTCGAAATATTGGCCCATGATCATAGCGAAGGGTCACATTGGTGAAGGGGAATAGAGGGCCTAGCATGCACCAGGCTCTTGTCGGGATTTCAGAAGTTGGTAGAGTCAGAGTGACTCGCATGCAAGGGCCTGATACGCGGAGTCGCGACATGCCTTTCGATTAGGCGTCTAGTCACAACCTTAGTCACATAAAGGGAGGGGATTAACCAAGAGAGTTAGAATCTAAACACGCTGAAGCTAAAAGGCGTTAAGGAGAAAGCCACGGGTTCAATATAACTTGTTATTTAAGGGAAAGAGGGTCTGTTAAGTGGATTTGAGGTTCTTGAGGGAAAAAGAGTCAATCAGACTTAGTTTCTTGATCGATCCTATACCGGGAGGTCGCACAATCCTTAGGAGAGAAGGGGGGTCTGCATCAATCTACATACTAATGGTGGAAGGGTTGGGAATATGTTTAAAGACTTCTATACTCTTTGGTGAGGTTAAAGGCCTTAAGATCCATCAAAATGTCGATCCTTTATCTCACCTGCAATTTGTTAATGACACCCTTCTCATGGGGGCTCCCATTGTCTAGAAATCCAACACCCTCAAGCTCATTTTGGATACTTTCATGAAGTATTTGTGAGCCATGATCAACCAAAGAAAATACCTGGTCTTCTTCTTCAATACCCCTATGTCCATCCAAAGGAATATAACTAGGATCCTATGCTTCCAAAAGGGATCCCTACCTTCTAAATACTTGGGATCCTCTTTGCTAGAAAATGCCCTCTGAAATGTCACCTGAGAGGATCTTTTGTCAAAGCTAATCAATTCGACCTTCAAGTTCCTTACCCTGCCTGGTAGAATATTTCTTATAAAATCAGTCTTTCAATCTCTTACACTATATATTTTTCAATTTTGGTAGCTCCTTCCAAGGTCATAAAAGCTATTAGGACCCTTTAGAGGGATTTCCTTTGGGGAGGGCCAAAAAAGGAAAGGAAATGACATTTGGTTGCATGGGATCAAGTATGCTTTCCAAAAAAGGCAAGGGGTCTAGGAATCAAATATCCTCTTATCACAGGGAAGGCCTTGGTAGCCAAGACTTGGTGGAGATGGGTGAAGGGAATGGAGGATCTATTGGAAAGAATTTGGAAGGTGAAATATGCAAACAACATTTCTGAGAATGCACTCTTCAAAATGGAAGGGGAATTCCATGGCTCGCCTATATGGAATAATGCATGGAATAATAGATCTTTAGTTCACAATAATTGTTTCTAGGAGATACAAGATGGAAATTCAAAAATCTTCTAGGAGGATGCATGTTAATAGGAGGAGACACTAGGTAAAAAAGGAACCTTCCTTTGAGCTAAAATATCCCTATCAGATATGGGCTATAACATGGTGCACCACTATTGGGAAGAAAACACAAATCCCTAATCATTTTTTTACAAAGCATGGACATCAAGAAGCAGATGGTCAATTGTTTTGGATAATGACTCAAGTAAATACATGAATGAAAAATTAAGATCGAGAGTGATTTCCTACAAAATAGGCTCAAACATTCTTAGGTGGGGACATTAGGGAGATGGTAACTTTAGGGTCAAACATGCATATGCCATTGAGGCCAATCATGTAAATCTATACAAGTAGATCATTTGGAGAAAAAATTGGAACCCAAAACTATGGCCCAAGATATCAACATTCCCATGGCTCCTAGCTAGAAGGAAAATGTTAGCTTAGGACAAGATTGTTATAAAAGGCTATGAAGGACCTTCTTATTATATTATGTGTCAATTGGTAGGTGATATTATAGAGAACATTTTCAACAAATTTTAAGAAGCACAAGCTCTATGGGATAAAGGGGAAACTCTATTCTAGCAATCATATTGCAAGAGAGATGACATTGTCCAAACTTTGGAAATTTGGACAACTACCCCTTTTATAAATATGATTCTAAACTGAGTTTGGAACATTTTTCCTAGGTTATTACTCTAGTCCATTTGGAAGGAGCATAATCGGTCTCTATTCAAGCAAAAAAAAAATAGAACAGAGAAACCATATGGATCAAGATTCAAGTCAATAATTGGGAATCGATTATGTGATCACATGGATAGAGGAAGACAAAAACCCTTAGGAATAAAGAGACCAATCTTCTCTAACTCACAGTTGGAGTGATCCACCCACCCTTTGAAACAACATATCATCAAGCCCATTTCTACTTCCAAGGATACTTGGGACAAATCCCCTACCCAATTTATCGAACTCAATTCCGATGGAGCCTCTAAGGAGAATCTAGGGAATTCAAGGGTGTGGGGAGTCTTTAGAGGGCCCTTGGGTAACATTATGTCCATATTCTTGATGTATGTGGGTAGAAACACCAAAAATGCTACAAAATTATTAGGGCTACTAGAAGGTATGCAAACGACAGTTCATTTAGGCCTCAATAACCTTGTTAGAGAATATTTCTGGATAAACACTGTGTACATGGTTTTGAAACGTCCAACATTTCAGGTGGACACTGCACCCATCATTAGGGACAACAAAAATCTCATGTTAGATAAATCATGTACACAATGTTTATCTAACATTATTTCTAACTATGGAAACCTACATTTCTAACCTCTATAAAGAGAATTGTCTGAAAGAGACCCTTATTTTTGAAAAGCTCCACATCAAAATGTTGAAATGAGTTGTCTATCTAACCTTCCTATCCATCTCTTTAAATACAAACCTCAACACTCATTTCCTATACATGAGATTTTCATTGTCCTTGATGATGGGTGGAGTGTCCATCCAAAACGTTAGACATTTCAAAATAATGTACACAGTGTTTATCCATAAATATTATCTAATATTGTCTCTAACTATGAAAACCTACACTCTCATATCTCAACAACCTTATTATGTAAGGTGATTCATAGCTGCTTATCTAGGCACTGACTCAAATTCTACATGGCAGTAATCTTAATAACGTTTCTACTAATTGGAGACTCTCATAAGGTCTCATAATTTTTTTGAGCTCTCTAAAGCCATCTCAATGATCATCTCCTATCATATTCATTGTAAAACTAATTCCTTGGCCAATAGATTGGCTAACAAGGGTGTGACCCAAACAACTACTTGCAAGATGTGGAACTTGACTGATGTTATCCCTATCCAACTCAAAGAGGATTGGTCTCAACTAAACAACATTGATAATGAACATTGTATGGGGTGTTAAAGGCCAATGTCACGACACTCCCCACATGTTGGGATATAGTTGGTGTTGAGGTTGTAGTACAAATAATGATGGTGGAGGAGATGAGGGAGTAGGCTCGGGGTTCTTATGTTTTTTTATTCTCATCTCGATGACGTACAACACACTAAAACCCAGTTGTGTAGATGATGAGGGGAATCATGGAAGGTGGTATTCTAGTTTTATTTCAGGCCTAGCTCAAGGGTGAAGAACAAAGAACCCTGGTTGCAGTTTGAGGGAACTCTAGTCAGCATGGAAAAGAGACATCGTCATCCTTGTTTTGTGCTGCACAATCCTAAAATATTTGGGGGGTAATATGTTCCTGTTTAGTATTATGTTCCTTTGTTCAAATCTCAATTTTTGTATGTTCCTCTCTGACATTTGGGTTTTCCCTTGACTTGGGATAGTAAGGGGGAAGTACCAAGTTGGAGGTAACAAACAATTGTGGGTGTGGTGGATTGTCCCTCTCTTGAGAAATCTTGGATTCTTATGTCACAAGTGGTTTCATTTTTACCCCTATCCCCCTTGGCTTCTAGAATCAGTTGTTAGTTTCTTTCCAAGTGTCTCACCCCCCTAACAAATATTCTCTTCAATTCCACTTTGGCACTTGGAGATGGAAAGTGTTAGTAGGGGTCATGATTAGGAAATTGGTAGAAATTTTCCTTGTAAAAAGTCTAAATATAGTGCCAAGAATTGTTCCTCACAAAGGGCTCCCCATTACATTGCCAGGGTAGAAAAATATGCCAATCCAACAATAAGTTATTTCCATTCTAGATTCTTGGCATAGGTTAAAGAAGAAGTATCCCAAATTGAGAATTAAATTAAGTAGAAGAGGAAAAAGGATTTCTAATGAACATATTTAGGAATAATTTGAGGGGTGTATTTCAGATCCTATCTTCTCCCGCACTATGGATACCATGATATTTAAGCTAACATAACTGTATTGGATGAACAAGGATTTCATTTCCCAAGTAGTGGAGGAAAAAGGTCTCAAAAAACAGGCCATCCTTCACAAATTGGATTTATTGGATAGTAAGTTTGAGGAAACTTTCAAAGATGTCTATGGTATTGAAGTTATGTTTTCACAACCCTAGGGAAGCGATAATGATGAAATGGAGGCACAAGAATACTTTCCAGGCTCAAAGGACACTCATTCTAATCCCATCCTCATTGAGGAAGATCCTATGCCTCCTAATGAAGCTCAAAAGGGAGTTGCTAAAGCATCTAACTCTGTAGGTTAGCCAATTTAAGGAAGCTTTCATTTTTTGTATGTTGACTATGGGACTCCTTATCTTTCTTTTTGTTTTCATGTAATGTTACACTACTATTAGAAGTATATAGGATTGCATATAATCAATATTGGAAGGATGTAAGATCTATTGAAACTAGTTGTTATGATCCTATGCCTCCTAATGAAGCTCAAAAGGGAGTTGATAAAGCATCTAACTCTGTAGGCTAGCCAATTTAAGGAAGCTTTCATTTTTTGTATGTTGACTATGGGACTCCTTATCTTTCTTTTTGTTTTCATGTAATGTAATGCTACTATTATAAGTATATAGGATTTCATATAATCAATATTGGAAGGATGTAAGACCTATTGAAACTGGTTGTTATGACTATTTTATAATTGGTTGTGGCTCTGGTTTCCTCTATGGAAGACCATAACTACTATGGGATGTAATTGTTTTTGAATAATATAAGTATAATACTTATATATCATTAAAAACAGAATAATTGAGCTCCATCTCCATTCACAATAAAATAATAATTGTTTTCCTAGATCCATTAGTTCTCTAAGAAATAAAAATAAAATATTTTTCACAACAACTTTCTTACTAAAAGTAGCAATGAGTTATTGATATTCACTTTCTTCTCCAAGGAGAATCAATAAAATATTCTAGAAAAACAATACAATACTGCTCTCGTGTAACCAACTACATGAGACAAGTCAACAATAATAAAATAAATGAGTTGGTTATGCAACAACCCACGTAAATCTCTCCAAGGTTAAACATCCTATCAACAGTGAATAAAAATGTGTGCCATGTGGCCTCAAGAGCTAGGGAACTCTCCACCTGGGCATGCATCAATAATGATCTCCCTAAATATCCAAAGCACTCAAGCAATAAATTTGGGCACTCCTCAAAATGATTGGTCAAAATGTGGTGAGAAATTTTCAGCAGTAGATTTTGAAACACCATAACTCTGTCAATTTTTGTTGAAATTTCTATTATGAACACAATTTGGAAATCCTGCAACCATTTTACATCTAATGACATTGATCTAGAGGAAATTTGGGTAAACTATCAACATATAATTGCTCCTAAATCTATGACACCCTCAAAATATGCAATGAAACCCTAAGTCTAGGGTATGGAACCTCTTATATCTCCTCCAATGTGTAACTTCCTCCTCAAACCATGGATAAGGAGTGGATGTATGAAACAAGGCATCAAATCTATGAAAGAAACACATGGAATGTCATAAATGCTCCATGAAGAAAGGGAGTGACCCCTTATCAAATAATTAAAGAAGACTATGACTCCACATGTATGCCATCAATCCACCAAAACATCTTCAAATCATGCAAGGTGCTATATCCATGGAGGAAAGATCCAAGTATCACTATCAATCCATATGCCAAGTCATCTAAGTGATCAAAGAAGGGGCATGACCTCATCATTCAAGCAATAAAATGATGACAAGTATGTACATGCCTCCATAGACATGTCAATGAAGAGGGTTCTCAACATAGGACCATGATCCACCTCATAAACAACTTATCCATGTGAAAAACATCGATAAGAACTAGGGTGCTCTCACATTGAGGCTCTAGCAATGTTATACCATGTCAAGTCACCCCATAAAGAATATGAAACCAAGTGAAAGAAAGGGGGACTATGAAAAGTGATCTCCAACATGATGATGCCAACCAAATGAAGATGTTTGATGCACTACCAAGCTATCCCAAAAGTGTTACGACATTCCATCAAGGGAGTCATACATGCTTAGATCCAATTATCTAGAAACAATGAAGGCTAGAACATCACATGACCAAGTGAAATGCTTTTGTTATGATAAGTAAATACACCATATGGCTCTCGGTACTCCATGTCTAGGAATTGTAGGCCTCAAGACATAATATACTTAGTTATCCCTAGGATAGGGAATAGCATCTGGCTCCAACTTGGGGACATGTGCTCACCATAGAGCGCATGAGAACCTCAACATCTCTGGCATGGTCTGTGACCTGCCAGATCTCAACAAGATTGATTAGTAATCATTTGGGGTGTTGATATCACCCCTGGCTCATATATGATATAAGTAAGCAAATCATATGTACAAATGGAAATATAACTACTCTAGCATGAAATGCAGATGGTATATACAATGAATGAAAATTCCTATCTTCTTACCTGTTGGTTGAATGCTAGGTGTAGTCAAATAACCAGTGAAACCATCCTAGTAATGTCTCATAATACTTGCCTCTGTGCTTCATCATAAACCAAGACAATGATAAGTCATGCACAAAAATAAAATGAGTTAGAAAATGTATTGTATCAATGGAAATCATAAAGTTTAGCTCATGGAGGCAGGTGGGAGGGACAAAATGGTGCCAAGTCATACTCTCAAGAATTTGCTCAATCCATCTCAGAAAGGGACCGTGAAAAGTCAAAGGTTCAATAGACTGACTTAAAGAGTCTAAAGGTTGGCTTCCTCAGACACATTTACAATCTGAGGCATGGGAAGGGACTAGAAAGAACCTAGAGGGTGACCGACAATTTCTTAAGGGGAAGCTGAAAGACTGTGATAATAAGCTTCTTCTTAAGGTACTCAACCTTCCACTAAATTCCAAAAGGAGGATTTGTCCTACGTAAGACTTGGGATAAGGGACATGTTTCCAAACCATACCCTTAGTGACATAGCGAGGTAAAGTAATCAAAGGGAGGTGGAAAATCTTGTCACAAGTATCTTGCTTTAGGCAAGCAACTTCTTTAATCTTACCAAGATATGAGCACAACGATGGTTGACAATTTTCTTCATAGAATAAATCTGAATGCTAAAATGAGTACTCATCAAAATCCTCAAGGTATGACCGAAAATCATTAGGAGAGCATAAAACTAGGTCATCCCTGGGTGTTTGGAAAGTATCTGTAATTATATCATGTCCTTGTTTCCCAATGTCAAGATTAGGAGTAACCTGTTGTGATAACTGTAAAGGAAATACTTGTAAGTGATTCTCAATGTCGTAAGTGGGATCCATATCATAACCAACTACATCCCACTTACGTCTCCCAACATGTATGAACTCATCAATATTATTAACCAAGTTATTTTCTTCATCATAACATGAAGGGGTTAAGGAAACCAAGGGCTCCTTAAGTACTTATTTGCTTCCCAAATCATAAAATAATGCATCATCAAAATCTTGGAGAGGGAAACAACTCACCGTACTTACTTCTTCCTGTGCAGGAGCTTCAAATATTTGGATGACTTCATCAAACAGAGGAACAATTACCAATGCCTTGTCCTCTAGCTCGTACAAGGATTCCATTTCTACCTCATCCTCTGAATCATAGAATAAGGTCTCATCAAAAAACTGGAAAGGAAAGTGACCAACCTCATCCTCTTCTTTTTGTGTAGGGTGAATAAGATCTTGGACGATTTCATTAATCTTGACTTCTAGAACAACGGATTGTTCTTTTTTGGATGAGGGGATTTTGGCTTCTACTTCTGTGGGTATGTCAAAATATTCTTGGATTGTCCTTGGCTCCCTTATATCGAGTAAAAATTTTGATTGTTCAGAGAATGCCTTGGTGTAGATAAATGTAAGAAAACTACTTGAAGGATGATGGCTCACTGGGATTTGTTATACTATCCTCTCAAATTTATCATGGAATTCTTGGACATTTTCATTCTCATCCTATGTGAGGCAATTAAGTCTCATTAGCAATATGTTGGGATTCACCTTAACACTCCATCTTTGGAGGAGCACTTCCTCCAATTTATCCATAGATGCAATACTAACATTAGGGAGGTTATTATATCATCTCTAAGCATTGTCATGAAGAGTGGCAAAGAAAATCTTCATTTCCAGATCTTCAACGTCAACACTAATAGGATGGATTTGAAAGAAGGCCCAAAAGTTACTCATATGGTCTTCAACGTTTTCCTCATCACTGCCAGTGAATCTTGGGAGCCATTTTTTATACCTCGGAGGCATTCATCATGGGTAACCTGCAATTTTACTCATGTCTAAGGGTTTAAAATTACCCGGGTCCCATTGAGAAGCCATGGTCAACTTTTTCATTAGTGGAGTTGCTAGATAATCCTTCTAGGGATCATCAAAAGGAAAAGAGGGGATCACCCTCAGTGGAGTCACCAGGTAAGCTTTGTAAAATAAAGGCTTTGAAGGTAAATCTTACCGAAAAAGTGTCGTTGAGGAATATTGACTCAGTTTTCCTTGAAAAACGACGCCAAGATGTTATCGCACAATTAGTACTTGTCCAAAAGGGAAATGATAAAGGAGGGAAAATTGGCGTAACAGGAGGTTGTCCTATCACTGTCACCTTAATAAGACATCTCTTTCTATTTAGGGATGATAGCCTAGGGGAGACGTCTCTGGTGTCCCTGGTGACCTGGGGGTTTGAGAAGGCAAAGGTTTAGATATCAAGAAAGTTATCCCCTCTCACAAGTCACACCAATTAGAAAGTCCCAAAGTTTTAGCAAATGAAGCAATGATATGCTTACGTGTACCTGCCCAGAACAAAGCAACAAGAAAACACTATTTTTTGCAAGTACAGTTGATCTTAGTGCTTCATAAAACCTTGGACTTGTCAATGAAAGCAACAAGTTGATAAAATATGAAGAGAACATAAATCTATAACAATAATGTATATATGATAATGGCTTCACAATCAATGCCTTAAATTAGCTTCAAAATGACCAAAAATGATAATCTAATAATAGCACCATGCTAGCATTTGTCGAAAGCTAAAGAGGCAATTTAAAAATCTACTTTATCACTTGCTTTTAGGAGCTTTTACTGTTGTAATATATGGGTGTAGCTTACTTTTGTAACAACAACAATAAGGTTAGTGTATTAGTCTAATCTAGGGTTAGGAAAGGTTAGTAGGTAGCTTGAGGTAAAATATTTAAGGGTTGTTCTCATCAATAAGTCACATATAAGGTCTAGATCAGTGTTTTTAGGGCTAATGGAGTCACTTTTTGTAGCATAAATCTTGAAGGAATCAAAAGATAATGTGTGAGCTATGGACAAGAAGGATGATGGTTGAGGTGTTGGTAACCCAAGGCCTCAATCAACAAACCCTAGAAGGAAAATGACTACTAGGAAGTAGGTAACCCTATGCCCTAGCGGTTTTACTTCTTCTTTAGCTCAAGCTTAAAGTAAATCATGGATTCATGAAGCAAATGATGCTAGAGTGCAACAATGGTAGGGCTCTAGCACAATGCTTCAAAGGATAGGATTTCTAGAAAAATCTAGTAGGTGAAAAGCAATTGAGACAAGGACAATAACATGTCACTACTACATTGGGCGCAAATTACGACGGTTTAGAAGTTCGTTGTATTTTTTTTTCATTTTTTGTACTAAATTTATCTTTTTTTTCGGGGTCCAATAGCGACCAACATTCTAGGTTGGTCGCTTTAACGACGAATATTGGTCTCTCTAGTGACTAACCACCATTTAGTCGCTCTAGCGACCAACAAGGGCACGTGTGGGAATCAAATGGTCATTTGTGGCAAATCAATCATATATATATATCCCAATTACGAAAAATTTTCTATAGTTACGACAATCATTTTCTACAGTTGCGAAAATCATTCGGGTGTTTTGATGCAATGGTGTTCTGGTTTTTATGAAATCTTGATTTCAATTCTCTTTCAAGAAGAGAAACATTGAATTGATCAGACTCTACATAGTTGAGATTTTGAAGGTCAGTACTTAAATTTTTTCTGTGTGATTTAGTAATTTGGTGCTATTGAACTATTTTATGGTTTATTTTCACTCCTTCTAAGGGTTTAGAGGAAGAGGTTATAGGCGCTAATTATGAATAAAAGATATATGTGTTAAGTGTTAATGGTAATACATACAAATATTTAGGGGTTATAGGGGATAATTCTTAGGGTTTATATATGCTAGGGTTTTAGTATTTAAGTGATGAAGATGTTATAGGTATTTGGAAATAATGGGTTATAACTATTAAAAGTTAAATGAATTATAAACTAGATGAGGTGTTATGGG
>JZKD02S0223612.1:0-10200 GCA_000966675.3 Picea glauca
ATATATATATATATGAACTCTTCTTTAAATAATCTCCTTTTTACCTTTTTGTTTTGGACTGGTTGACTTCATTTATTTTTCCACTCACTTCTTCTATAATTTGTAAGCCCCTATAGTGGGTGAGTGAAAATCACACCAAGTGTACGTTCATAAGCTCATATAGTGGTGAAATAAAACTAAGTATAATAATATCTTTTTTTTTAATAATTTTTTATTTATTTATTTATATATATTTATGTTTGTTATACAGAGCCTTTGGAGATGGGTTGTGGCTGAATACAGAATTCTCTTTGATGTCCTTTTTAACTAGAAATGGGTCCTTTTTGGGGACAAATGGATGGTGTGACAGGTACGAACATCGAAGAAGTGTTTGGGATGTCATCAGATTGATAGATATTTTCTTTTCATATAAAAGGTGATGTTGTGTAACTTTTAATGGGTGACTAACCTCTGCTCCATTTGAGAGAAGTCACAACTTTTGGCTGCATGATGTATAATTCTTGGTATACTTTTTATTGTTTAGTAATGAAGTATATGCACTTTCCGAGAAAGAAAGGTAAGAAAACACCCTTTTAATCCCTTAAATATAGGTGCTTAATAGCAAAAGGGATACATTTACTTTCATGAGGATCCTTCCTAGGATTTTTAGTCTTCCCTCAACTATCAGTAACATAATATTGCATGGCGGGAGAGTTTTACTGGTCTACCATTCTCACTATGGACCATAAAAATTCCATGAAATAGAAGCAAGCTCTTAGGCCAATGCCAAGTTTATCTTTCATCAGTAGCATTGGGGCATAAATGCTGGGTAACTGTAAACTTCTTTATCAAAACTCAAAATAGTCCAACTCATTCTATTGGACTAGTCCAAGTTACCGGTGTTTTCCATTGGCCTTGCAGTGGGCATATTCATGAGGATCTGGGTGCTTAGGATTTTCCCAGTGCTGTTTTAGCATTTTTTACAACTACTATTTGTCAGAACCAAGTTCATGTGCAACTAATTTTCGAGATTATCTTTTTATTGGTAGATTTAGACATGATGGAATTGTTGATAAAATGCTTTAGTATATATAGTCGTAAGTACTAAACTAGTATCCTTCCTGATTTCTTGAGGCATAATTTACTTTGGAAGGAATCTTTGAAACTGTTGCAACTTTAAGATGTGTATTACATTCTAGAGATTTTTCAATTCCTAGTTGCACCTAAATTCATGTTGCCATGCATAATTAGTTATTGCAAAGTAGGTTTCTGTCAATATTTTTAGTATCTAATTCTATCTTTTGGGAATGATATGAAGTGTTGCAGGTTTTGGAGCTTGGCTGTGGAAGTTCCCAAATGTGTGATGGATTGTACGGGGATGGGATTACACAAATTACTTGTATAGATATTTCACCAGTTGCAGTAGAAAAGACACAGAAGCGCCTGACAGTGAAGGGCTTTCATGGTCTGTGATTGAGGAATTCCTTCGTGGTTTTCAATCTTAAAATGAGATTTATTCAGTTAAATACTTATGCTAAGGATCTACAATGTTCATGAACCTTTCATTAACATCTTGATCAGATATAGTGGTCCATTCTTTCAAAAACATTACAAACTTGTGATTCTGGGGATATATTTAATCCATATCTTTTGTTGCAGGTGTAAAAGTTCTAGTGATGGACATGTTAAACCTTCCCTTTGACAGTGAAAGTTATGATGCCGTCATTGAGAAAGGGACCATGGTGAGCTCATGAAGACATTGTATTCTCCTAGATATAGTTATCTTAAAAGCCAAAAAGCAGCAATATAGAGTTGCATTAGAAACATCAATAAGATTTCTTCGATTTAGGTTTATATCAATACTACTGAATGTAAAAATGTTTTGATACTGTCATTGAGAAAGGGACCATGGTGAGCTGAAGAAGAAATTGTATTCTCCTAGATATAGTTATCCTAAAAGCCAAAAAGCAGCAATATAGAGTTGCATTAGAAACATCAATAAGATTTCTTCGATATAGGTTTATATCAATACTGCTGAATGTAAAAATGTTTAATGGGCACAGAATGATATGATATTTGAAGTAAATATGTTGGAACATGGAAACTTTGCAAGCATACCTACATATTATCTGCTACATACTTTATTTGCTTTTACCTTGTTAACTGCTTCCTATATGCAAACGCCATTTTAGGATCAGACCGTAGAGAATTGAAATAACGGGCATGATTGAACGAGTCCTAGATTAGTAATGGGAATTAGCTATTAACAGCACATATTCTCTGTCTCTCTGAATGTGTTCCACCCCAAATTTGTATTCTCAGTTCCAGTGTCAGCCTTTGAATGGTTTGGGCCTTTCTCCTCAACTTGGTCTGACTTTTGACAACTAACAATTGCCTTTTATCTTTTATCTTCTTTCTTGGTTTCAATAGATGTATTTGCTTCAGTTCTTATTGCTATTTTTTATTAGTCAATCCAAAGTGGTTCTTGGCACTCAAAAATTGTAATGGAACACTTTAAAGAGGAATGACATATGATGTTTGTGCTACATTAAAGGAGAAGGTAGACAGTCCATTTCATGACCCAAGCTTTATTTTAACCTGGATTTTTACTCAGTAATCAGGATAAACGTTTGAAGGACTTGTTATGCAGATTTTTAGGATATTGAGTAAGAAATTATCCTATTGATTTATTTTCTTTCATTAGATTAACACCCTTTTTCTCAATTTTATTTGTTTCATTTCAAGGATGTGCTGCTTGTGGATAGTGGTGATCCCTGGAACCCAAAGCCAGAGGCAGTCAGTAAGGTGAATGCAATGCTTAAAGGTGTTCACAGGGTTCTCACACCAGAAGGCATCTTTATTTCAATTTCATTTGGCCAGGTAACAAAAGGGACATTTTCCCTTGTAAATATGCTGGATATTTAATGGTGATCAGTAGAACATGCTTACATCCACACAATATGCTTCATCAAGCAAAAATTGTGCGACACTATGACCTTTTTTGATTACTGTGCATTGTACATTGATAGCACTTTCATTCAATAAACAGAAAGTATATCTATTTTCCTATTTTTGTGTTTTACAGCCACACTTCAGGCGCCCACTTTTTGAAGCAGCTGGGTTTACCTGGTCCATGCAGTGGAACACTTTTGGTGATGGGTTTCATTATTTCTTCTATACTTTAAAGAAGGTGTAGTTTCTTAATTACTTTTCTGGTTTGTATTTTCTTGCATTTTCAATCCATACCGTAGGGGTATACTTGTTCTAGTAGATCTTCTTACCTACATCAGCTCTTTCAGGGAACAACAAAGGCAAGCTTTAACCAGGACAGAAGAGAAAAAGAAGTTAATTGGAATTCTATTTCATTATATCAGGAGCACTTAGATTCTGAAAATTATCTTTTTCAATCACATCTGGCTGATGACAATGATCTTGAAGATTAGAAAGCTGTTACAAATGTGTTATCGTAAATTACTACCTCGAGTAGCTGTAATTAACATCATGTGGACAAGTTGATGCGTGTTAAAATCCATGGGATACTACCTTGATTTTTTTCTTAGGAACTGTACTCTATATTTCAACTGTAACACTATAATGATTTTTTTAGTTAAAGCTGTATCCTTTATTCTCGTCTCTTTTAATAATAATTTTACATGAGTTATCTCAGAACTTTGAATTGTAGATTGAAAGGTTTTCATCACAAACAATTTACTAAACCACTTTTAAGTGATAGCATTCTAACAATTCATGTAAGAACTGAAGATACACGAATTCTATATGGAATTCTACGTGGACCTAAATATTCTAAATATCTGGGGTGGTCTAATTTGAGTTTCCAAAGCATTGAGTTGCAGATTACTCAAACTTGGCTGATAGCTATTGGGCATGCTTTTTTTTTAATAAAATCCCCATTTTTTTTCCATAACTGTGTTGTGAAATGGCATTTTATCTACTCCTTTGGATTCTCATGTCAGAAGTTTTATTTATAGATTGAATGTGCTCAAGCTTTTCTGCAATGTTTACTGTTTTGGAGTCCCAAGTGTTTTGTTTAATGAGCAGTTATGTATTAGCAAGGCCTTACATAACTGCTCATTAAACAAAACACTTGGGACTCCAAAACAGTAAACATTGGATTTTTGTTGTTGTTGGTAAATATGGGAAACACCACCCACATTAAACATGGGAAAGTGCATTGTCAAACTGGACCATTAGATTTAGTTGTTGTTTCAGAGGGGCCTCTACGCCATGACAAACATCTAGGGCTTACACTTGGCACCGTAAATTAATCTAGCACGTTCTTTAGTGAGTTAGAAGCTTGATGGGAAGGACTACACCAATTTAAGTGCAGGATCAAGAATGTCGATAAGAATGTTGTGGGAAGTAATAGATGGCATTGAAACGATGTTGACTGAAGCAAGCAAGCAAAAAGCATTCATCCACGATTAATCAGCGCTTGTCATTATTGGCATGTCTATTGCAGAGGAAATCATTTGTCATAGATGCAAGGTCAACAAATGATGCATAGAAATCTTTAAACAAATTGAAAGAAGCTTTAAACAAAACTAAAATGGACCAAAAATTTGTAAATTTTGCACACTTAGAATGTCCAAGGGTATCTTGGTGATTGGACATCTTATGAAATTAAAAAATATTATTGAATATTGGATTGTAGTAGGAGAAAAGATGACAGAGAAGGATGTTGTCACAACCCCAAGGTTTCGCCCCTGCCCGAACTGTTTCATCCCAGGGCCTTGGCGATCATGCAACGTTGCCTTGTGGTCGTGGCAGGGGCTTGGCCCACCTGCGGCCAATGGCAAGTAGGCTATGCATCCTCATCTAAAGGCTGCCCATATCTCCGCTTTAGACTACAAGTGTTAAGCTAACAACATACCTTAACAGTTATGCCAAAATAATGTTTTCTATACTTAGCCAAATATTTTACCAGTGGATGTCACAAGTAAGAAACACACCACAACAACACAAGTAGGCAAGCACCCAAGTCAGGTGCCTTAGGATTTTATTAAAGAAGAGTATTAACAGAGTACAATAAGGGGGAGCTCGACAACCACTACAGCTCCTATTCCAATATCAACAAACAACTAAGGACCAACTGCCCCATTGCCCCCTTGTTGCATGCAAAGTTACAAACCCCTTGAAGCACCCTGTGAGCCTGCCTCTTGCAGGTCTCGGTCTTAAACTCAACGAGTTGTTGCAACAACTTTGCAATCATAGCGTTGTTTCCCTTGTACTTAGCTCTCCACTTGGATGGTTTGCATACTGGCCCGTGCCCTTGTTTTATACTTGTCGAAGCCTCTAACTAACTCCGCAACTCACGGTTTCCCACACACCCTCCAGTGTCTAAGTGGACCCAAACCAACTTGGTCTATTTGTTGCAACTGTTCCACGAAGAAGGGGAAAAGGTGGACGTGCACCCCTTAACTTGGGTAACCGTCCAACTTCCTTGGTTGCTCCCATAACTTGGTTGTAATCTTTGTCTGGCGTGGCTCGTCTAGCCTAGTGGTCACCACCTTCGTCTATCATGTGCACACGTCTGAGCCAGTCGGTCAGGCAGTCAAGCACATCACAGCGTGAGGGCATTACATCCTCCCCACTGTAACTGTTGTCGTCCTAGCAACACCCTACCAACACTCGTCTGAGGGCGCCAAGGTTTGCTTTCTCAAACTCTTGGATCTTGTATTCATACTTCCACAAAGACTCCTCTCTCAATTGTTCTCTTCATTCGTTAAATCCTTCCAACTGACGAAGAACTCGTTGCTTATTTCGACCATGCTTGGATGATTTGTGAGCTAGCACTTTCTCCACTTCTTATTCCGGTCGATCTGCGATCATGGCAGGTGATTGATATGGTCTCGCCATGTCAGGACCTCATTGTCAATTTTGCAAGTCCACAACTGACTAACGTGAAACACTCAATGAAAGGCACTTAAGTGATTTGACAGCTTCAATTTGTGTGCGATGTCGTTGATCTTCTCAAGGATTTTGAACGGTCCCTCATACCTCCATAGTAGCACATAACACATGCTTGTTTGTGGTTTGAATTGATCTTTACTTAGCTTGAGCAAGACCTTGTCTCCTACTTGAAACTCCAACTCTTGCTTGCCTTTGTCTGCCAAATACTTCATCTTTTCGTCTACCTTCATCATTTGAGAGTGTGCCAACTCTAGCTTGTCTTGCCACTCCTTGACTAACTTCAACGCTGATGGGTTGCTCCCATACAACCTTGTCAACAAAGTGTGTGGTGTCATTGGTTGCTGCCTGGTGGCCAACTCGAATGGACTATAACTTGTAGATGATCTCTTGTACAGGTTATAGTAGAATTGTGTTGAGTCCAACAACTCCGACCAATTCGTTTGGTGTGCCTGAACGAAATCTCTCAAGTAGTTCTCCAACAAACAATTGATTTTCTCCATTTGTTTGTCGGTTTGCGGGTGATGACTTGAGCTCATCAATAGTTTCATCCCCACAAGCAGAAACGGTTTAGTCCATAATCTTCTGGTGAACCGAGCTTCACTACATGCTTTAAAAGCATCCTTGCGACCTCCTCTGCCGAACATGGCGCCTTTGTGGGCACAAAGGTTGTGTACTTGGAAAATTTGTCCACTATTACAAAAATTCTATTGTAGCCTTGTGCCATCGACACTTGAGTGATGAAATCCATTGAGACGCTTGTTCGTGGTCTCTTTGGTATCAACAAGGGTTGGAGCGGACCTACTAGCATCTTGGTCTCAATATTTTATCCTGCTGGCATGCCAAGCAAGTTTGGACAAACTCCTCCACGTCTTTCTTCATGTGCTCCCAATAATAACCTCGTTCCAACAGAGATAAAGTCCATTGCATCCTTGGGTGCTTTCCCACAATGAGTCGTGACGCTTTCAACAGATATCTGCACAGGTTGGTAGACTTGGGCACGTACAACCATCCACCAAAGTATAAAAATCTATCCTTAAACCAAAATTTTTTGGTCTTCCCCTCCCTTGCTTGCTTCATAATGTCCAAGGTAGTGGGATTGTGTTTGATTCTTGCAAGTCCACCAAGACTTGTGTTTGATTCTTCATGGGCATTGGCAAGGGTTCTTCGTCAACTTCCATTGTGGCAAGTTGTGCCTTGTGAATCAACGCATCTACAACCACGTTTAGTTTATTTGGTTGATACTCAATAGTCATATCAAACTTAGCCAAAAAGTCCTGAAATCACGCTTGATTTGTTGACAACTTCGGCGAGGTTGTGAAGTAGCTCGTTGCAACGTTGTCCGTTATCACCATGAATGGTATGTCCAACACAGAATGCCTCCACACATGTAGGAAGTGAACCACAACAATCATCTCTTTTTCGTGAACGAGGTACCTCCATTCATAGTCTTGGAGCATCCTGCTCTCATATGCCACTGGGTGGGCCCTCTTGCATCAAAACCCCTTTGATCACAAAATCTGAGGCATTCGTCTACACCTCAAAAGTTTGGTCGAAGTCGAGCAACTTTAGTACAATTGTTGACACCAATCTACGCTTCAATTTGCAAAAGGTTGTCTGGCACTTTTCTGACCAACACCATGGTCGATTTTTCTTCAACAAGTCACTTAGAGGTGCCCCTTCGACAAACCTTCAGTAGTAGTTTGCCAAGCCTAGGAAACTTCTCACCTCATGCACTGTTTTCGGTTCCTCCCAGTCTTTGATCACCCTAACCTTCTTGGGGTCCATGCGAGTTGGCCAATCCAATGACCCAAGAACAACACTTCAGTCTACCCAAAGAAACACATGGCTTTTCTTTACTTACAATTGATTTTGTCTCAGCGCCTCAAAGATCTATGCCAAGTGTTTCTCATGGTCTTCCATGCTTTGGTTGAAAACCACAATGCCATCTAGATAGACGACCACAAACTTGTCTAGGAATGGTCTAAACACATCATTCATCAAAGTGCATAAGGATGTGGTGGCATTGCACAACCCAAAAGGCATAACAAAAGATTCAACGTTGCCATACCTTGTCACACAGGTTGTCTTCACCTCATCTCCCTCCGTGATCCTCATCTGATAATATCCATGCCTCAAGTTGAGCTCAGAGAACACCTTCACCTTGGCCAACTTGTCAAAGCAGTCTGTGGCTAGGGGCAAGGGATACTTGTTCTTGATTGTATGTTTGTTCAATGCTCTGTAGTTTGTGCACAATCTTAGCTCTGGAGTGTCCTTTGCCTGGAAGAGGACTTGTGCGTCGTAAGAGGATCATGACAGTGTAATGAAGCTATCATCAAGGAGCTTCGTGAGCTGTCTCTTCAACTCTTCCAAGTCCAGTTTGGACAGTCTATAAGGGGCCTTCACCACTAGTCTAGACCTTGGCTTAAGCTTGATCCAACAGACGACGACGCGCCTTAGCGAGAGCCCTTTCGACAATTTATTTGGAAACTTGTTCGTGAATTCGTTTATCACTTTGGTAAGTGTCGGTGGAACAGTCATCCCCATTCCTCCATTCTCTCCTCCAACAATCGTTACAATGTAAAACTGCGATCCAAAACGTCAAGTCGCCTTCTTCATTCTTAGTGTGGAGGCTAGTTGCACTCGTATGTCAGGCTTCCTTGCTATTGTGCGCACAACACAAGGTTTTCTTCCATCGAATATCACCAAATGTCCCTTACACGACATGAGAACCCCCTTGGCTCTCCTTAGAAAGTCTTTCCCTAGGATAACCTCAAAGTTATCCAACTGCACTGCAATAAAGCCAGTATGACCTTTCCATTTGTTTAGTTGAACGTGAACCTTGGTCGCAACCCCAACAACTTCCTTTCCCTTAGAGTTAACGGCCTTGACTAAAGCATCACAAGCTCTAATTTTAGGCCCAAGTTGATGTGCCAACTCCTTCCTCAAGAAATTGTGCAAGGCGTCGGAACCCACCATCGCCTTCATTGATCTTTTGTTTAAGAAGAGGTCCACATAACAAAGTTGATTCATGTGTTTTCCTTGGTTTCCAATGAAAGCCCCCAATTTCCATACTGACTCCTCCATTGCCATAGAAGTCACCCGCGTCCAACTTGTTACATGGTCATCATCAACACTTAGACAAGTCTCAGGCTTACCTCGACCACGAGCACGTTGCCTTAGTGTACCTTGCGACTGCTCCAACGGTTTTGTCCATTCTCTTTGCGCCCACCTTGGTTGGACTGCTCTTGAACCCAAGATGAATTTCAAGGCATCTTCCACAATTGTTGTGTGCGTCTTCACATTGTTGAAGTGCACTCATAGGTGTGGTGGAATGTTCGACCATCTCTTGCCTGAACCAACCACAACTTGAAAGAATAGTTCAACATCTTCCTCTCGCAGGTTCATTAAGCTTCCAATGCCTTGGCTGCTTTGATACCAACTGTCACAACCCCAAGGTTTTGCACCTGCCCGAATTGATATGTCCTAGCACCTTGGTGATCGTGTGACATTGCCTTGTGGTCGTTGCAGGGGGCTTGGTGTTAGAATATGATGGATTTGCTCATTTAACCATAGACAATATCACTATTGTCACCCAACCATAGGCCGAAGCCACCCCCAAGCACCTTAACCTTGACAGAGAATCATTCTGGAAGCCAACCCTAGGCTAGATAGCCAAACAAGATAGCGCACCTCTCTCTCCAAGGATAGCGCACCAAACAAGAGTTGATCAGAGAATCCAAACCATAACCAAGAGATAGTCCAAGCCAAAACCGAAATATGCTAGCTGCAGCAAGTGCAACGACAACTCTCTTCCAAACTTGCGCACAAACTAGGCAACTGCAGTGTGCACAAGTGTTGCTTCTGCAGTTCTGAGAATGCCTGCCAGAATGAAGACTGGCCTCCTGTATTTATACTAGATCTGGCAAATTGCTTGGGCGAACTTCTCATTCTGGGTGCCTAATTACTTAGTATATAATATTTCCTTTAGCCGACTTCTTCTCTTGGAGGCTAATAACCTAATACAAGTTATCCTATTGAGCCGACTTGTCTTCTAGAGTTATTATCCAACTAATTAGGGTTTCTTCTTGCTTCCTAGAATATTCTATTCTCATCAGGTTTACACGTGGAGGTAAATATCTCCCGCAGCTACCATAATATCAACACTCCCTCCTAGCTATGGAGGTATTGCAAGTAATGGTCTTGAGCACAAACATACCATTCACCTGGTAGCATCAACATAGTCGTATAGACTATCTCATGACTAGATCATGAGCACCATCATCACTATCA
>JZKD02S0223623.1:3936-21724 GCA_000966675.3 Picea glauca
GATATATGCATACATAGGAGTGTTCCAAGAGCCTAAAGGGCTACCACCTAAGAGGGAAGTGGATCATGAAATCCAATTATTTCTAGACTCCCCCTTGCTAAATATTGGGTTGTATAGACAATTTTTTCTAGAATCAAATGAAGTAAATAAGCAGTTGCAACAATTGTTGGAGAAAGGTGTGATTCGACCAAGTATCTCACCTTGTGGGTCACCCATCATAATTATGCCCAAGAAGGATGGGGTATGTGATCGGTGGAGGGGAGCTCAAGATATATCCCGCAAAAATTGAGGCCATCATGAAAGGCTAGTTCCTAGAAATGTCACTAAAGTTAGGATTTTTGTTGGGGAAACACAATACTTGTGGAATTTTGTATCTTCATTTTCAACAGTAGTTGCAACACTCCACGCCATAAAATCCAGTGGTAATATTTTCCAATGTGGGAATAATCAAGAAAAGGCCTTTGATGAGATAAAAAGAAAGATCAGTTAAGCACCAATGCTCGCACTACCAAAATTGCAGAATCCCTTAGAAGTGGAGACATATGCAAGTGGGTATGCTATGGGAGCAGTATTGATGCAAGGAAGAAGGAACATATGTTATCATTCTGAATTATTTCATGGGACAGTTTTCAACTACCCTACCTGCGACAAGGAGCTTTATGCCTTGGTACAAGTTGTCAAAAAGTGGAAGCATTATCTGATGGGAAAGGAGACCGTCATCCACACAGATCACCAACCACTATAGTATTTGCAATCCCAAAGTAAGCTACAAAAAAACAAGCATTACAAGTGGATGGGGTTTTTACAACAATTTTATTTGGTCATAAAGTATAATAAGGGTAGCACAAATAAGTTGGAAGACATGCTTTCACAGACACCCACAACCAATATTTAATCGTTGGGAACTATGATGCACATGGAGCCTTTTACCCATGATGCATATAAATAGGCATACATATAATATGAGGACTTCAAGGATGTGTTTCAACAAATACATGACCAAATTCATATAGAAGAAGGTGATGGCAAGGATGACTATCATTTCTAGAATGGTTTACTCTACAAGCTCGACAAGCTTTGTGTTCCTAAAGGTGAAATATTGCAACTTATCAGAGAGTCTCACACCTCTAAGGTTGCAGGACATTTTGGTGTTGAGAAGACAGTTTCCAAATTACATAGATATGTGTATTGGCCCGGAATGCAAGAAGATGTAGCATGATATATTAGAGGATGTATACTTTGTTGTACCAGCAAGCCCGGTAATAGGAAGCAAGGTCTATACCATCCCTTACTTGTACCCACTTGACCTTGGGAAATTATTTCCATGTCTTTTGTGGGAGGTTTACGAACAACAAGGAAGGGACATGACTATTTATTTGTGGTAGCTGACATGTTTAGAAAAATGTGCATTCTCATGCCTTGTAAAAAAACCATCAAAAGACAGGATGCAACAAACTTGTTATTTGAATAGGTTTGGGTGCACTTTGGGATACCAAGGAGCATCATGTCATATATGGATACTAGATTTCTCAATTCCTTTTGGACTACATTGTGGGAGAATATGGACACTAATTTGAAGAGGTCTACAACATTACATCCATGGACAGATGGGAAAACAAAGTAGTGAACAGGACTTTGGTGAAACTTTTGAGAGGTTACAATCAGAATCATCTGAAGCCCTGGAATGAAAATCGGATCTATATACAACACTCGTACAACAGATAAATCCACAATTCTAATGGTAATTCACCTTTTGAAACATGCTTTGGATATTTTCCACATTCACCCTTAGATGTGGTATATGGACAACAAGGAGGAGCGAGGGAGGACCTCACAAGACATGCATTAAAAGAATAAAAATTTGTTGAGAAGATCAGGAAAATCCATTTGCAAGTAAAAGAGACACAAAAGAAGTCACAAGAAAAGTACAAGTCTAGACATGACCAACAAAAAACAAAGAAAACATTTAGAGTGGGAGACAGATTATGGTTACAACTGAATAAGGAAATACTACAGGGTCCTGGTAAGAATATCAATTCTTTGTGATATGATCCTTTTGAGGTATTGTAAAAGGTGGGTGATAATGCCTACAAATTCAGTCTACCCCCAGACATGCGCATTTACTCAGTAGTGAATGTGGAGAATATCCAAATCTATGAGCCTTCCATGTTGGAGTAGGAGGAGGAGTAGGTCATACCTTCCATAAAGGACTTAGCACCATATGCTCAGGTAGAGTTATCAGAGGACACAATTTTTCAAAGGTAGTATAGAACTACAATACATGGGCAACATGACCTTTATAAAATTGGGTTGAAAGGATAGCTTCCAGTCAAAGAAAACTGGTACTCCAAGGAGAAGGTAGAGGAAAAAATTCCTCACCTCATTCAGTAAAGCCTTTGGGGACCAAAACACCTCCCTAAATGAGGAGGTATAATCCATATTGGATCATTATGTTTTTTTTCATCTATATCGATCCTTTAAGAGTGGGAAAAATTGGAGGAATCAGTTTGTAGGGCCATTTTAGTGGTAGGTCTCGATTTGGAAAATTGGGGTCTAGAACCTTCCAGGGCCATTTTGAGGCATCAAATGGATTTTTTTTGGGTTAAAACCTTCCCAAATTATCTAGTACCTCGTGATGTTATCCTACACATTGATACCATTCCAATGGTGAAAAAATCACATCAATTAGAGCTCGTATGCAAAAGTTATGCCTCCCGCAAGTTGACCTACCATGTTGACCACCATGGTATGAGAGGATGCCATGTCAACCCCCGTTACTCACACATATGGGGTTATCCACATATGTAATTTCAAGAATATTCTATAAGGTCCAAAACCCTATCACAATTGAGGGTTGAGGAAGTCAAAAACCTACCCCTAGATGGCTATCAGGCTATGTTAAATATTGGGGCATTAGGAGGAGAAGGGGTTCCATTCTTTGGCATTGTATCTTGTTCCATAGTTGAGAAAAATATTGAAGAGTGGTATTCTGTGAGCATAACAGAGGAGGATATATTCTATAGCATCCATACAAGCCACATTTCAAAGGAAACTCCATAGAGAGTTCCTCTTTCTTTGTACTTGCACCATTTCTATACTAGAGAAAAGAGAGCAGAGTAGCCTCACCTTCTAGTTGAGTTTTCTATCTTATTGGGTTTCCAAGTCATATCTTGTGTTTATTTTTGGATGGTGTTATTGTATTTTATTGTTCTTTATTTTCTGCATTTTATCTATTTCATGCATAAGCATAAAAATCAGTAACTAAATATTCTGGAAATCTAAAGGAAAAATCACCTTGATAATAAATATTTCATTATTTTATTAGATCTGTTGTGACAAACTGTTCAAGTGGAATATCCATGACAGTTTGTAGATCAATTCACAAGGATGAATGTTGGGGCATAATGTGTAGGAGAATCTTCTCGCACCACCACAAGGCTTCAATCTAGATTTCAATCCAAAGGGGGGTACCCTCTATTATCCTTAAGATGTATTCCATGAATTTTAGAACAATTTTATTATAGAGGTGGGATGATGCATCATGATTACCTCTACACCTAGAAAAACAAAATTCAAAGAGAGGGTATGTATATTTATCCAAGTTGATCGAGGAGAGTTATCAAACTATGTTAGGCAGAAGCTCGGTTGACTCACCTTAGAAGGGCACCTTAATCATATCTACATCCTTATGATACAATATGGCAAAAGAATCAATATGAGCTTAAGAAGAGGTTGAACCCTACTTTCCTAATACACACCTTCATTGGACAGAAAACCATGTGGGAAAGGAAAACATCAATCCATTGATTCATTCAACATTGTGTGAGACAAAAAACAAAAAGGGAAATACAAATAAAATGCACGAGTTTCATTTATGTCATTAGTAGAAAAGTGCCTCGGTCTTGACTACAAAAACAAACTCACTAGTTCATTTGATATAATAGCAACTTTAGGGGTGGGTACTATAAAATCGTAGTCCTTGACTAACCATTCATTTAATACAACTAGGGCACTAGAGGGAACTATATAATCTTAGAACTAGGAATAATTGACTTCCCATCCACAATTTATTACTCGTATAATGTCTATAGAGAGAAAGAGGATGAGAGAAGAGAAAAGGATGGAACCAAAGTTGCATATGCCTAGAGGAAACCAACTACAAAATTTCAGTAGTTTAATAGCACAAAACTCCCAATGCTCCCCCCTTGTTCTATTATGGAACCCTTCCTTTGTTAGTCCAAAATTATGCATTGGTTGAATCCTTGATTCTTTGGGAATTAGTTGGGCCATTAAGTCAATCCTCTAACTAATCCCACAAAATTAGGGAAGCCACCACAAGGTGTAACTGAAATTGATGGTTTTGTAACGATAAATGTCTCTATTTATGTGTTGAGCTTGTGGTATTAATCATCTTGATGGTTGTTGAGAGTGGGAGAAGGGTAGCCATGATGGAATGATTTCATTGGGTTTTTCTCTTTGGACGTCTTCCTGTTGGTTATGGAGCCCAATTATCTTTCTCGTTCATAGGTCTTGTTTTAGTTGTATTTGGATCCCAACCCCTAGTGGGGGTTTGTATTATATTATTTGCACTATTATCCCCACACTTTGTTATGTTGCATCGGGCACAACAAAAGGGTCACATGGGAGCAGAGCCCCTGAGCAAAAAAAATTCAACAGTTTTTTACATTTGTTTTGGGTAGTTTTGGCACATGGCTTTCTAGTCCGTGCTTTTCTAATTTCGGATAAGGAAATAAGGTTGTAATCTAATCAAGGTTAATGCATTAGGGATTTTTGGATGTCATGGGATTTTTGAAGTTAATATAATGAGAGAGAGTATTGTGACTGAGAGAGGAGATTGCGAGAGAGTGAAGAGGAGGCTACAGTAGATATGTTTTAGGTGTTATCCCTTCAATTTATTGGACAAAATAAAGGAAGGATTGTTTGTTTCTCCATGGATGTAGCCCATATTGGATGAACCATATATATCGATTTCTCTATCGTATTGTTTTATTTTTGAATTCATTTTGATTTGTTTTTTATTATTTCTTCACAATATTATTCCTAAAAACTAGTATTAGAGACGAAGGTCTATTTGGATAATAAATTTGCAGGAAAGGATGGTTCTTGGTTCGAGTGTGAGCAATGGCGGAAGAAGGAAATTTTAGGGTTGAGAAGTTTGATGGCCAAAACTACTAGATATGATATATGTAAATGGAGGACTATCTATATCAAAATAATATTTTCCTACCTTTGGCGAGAATAACAAAGAAGTTGGTGAACATGAAGGACAAAGAATCAAATGTTCTTGATAGAAAGTCACTAGCAACAATACGACTGTGCATGGTAATGTCAATGGATTTCAACATTTCAAAAGAAAAAACAATGGAGGATCTAATGAATTGGCTAAACTGTATGAAAAATCCTCAGCCTCCAATGAGGTATTTCTTATGAAGCGTTTATTTGATATGAATATGTCAGAAGGTGGATCTATTGGTGATCATTTAAATATGTTTAACATGGTTGCCATTCAGTTAAGTTATATATGAGTACACTTTGATCATGAGGTTAGGGATATTTTTATTTTGTGCTCATTGCCAGAAAGTTGGAAGGTCCTGGTCATGGTTGTGAGTATTTATGTCTCTAGTTCAAACACTTTAAAATTTGATGATGATGTTGGTGTTATCCTTGGTGAGGAAATGCGACAAAAAAACATAGGTGAGACATAAAGTAATGATTTGATTGTGGACAACAAGGGAAGACAAGGGTACAGATGAAAGAGCCCAGTGAATCATGGGAAGTCTAAGAAGCGTAGATCCAAATCTAGAGGGAAGTTGGAGTGATGGCATTATAGGAAGAAAGGAAACCTAAAGAAAGACAATTGCTCTCGAGAAGGAAAACAAGAAGACAGAAAATAGGAGAATAATCAAGAAACATAGTTGATGTGTTGCCAGATGCTTTAATCCTTTCATTAGATAATATTATCGATTCTTGGGTGGTATAATCGGGAGCATCATTTCATGCAACACCTCATAGGAAATATTTTTGAGACTATGTTCAAGGTGATTTTGGACAGGTTTGTTTGGGTGATGATAAACCATGTAAAATTGTTGGAAAGGGTAAGATACAAATAAAAATATAGAATGGAAACCAATGGTTGCTAAAGGAGGTGAAGCACATTCCTTATCCGAGAAGAAATGTAATTTCAGTAGGGCAATTGGAAAGTGAAGGTTGTACAATCATATTTACAAACAATTTGTGGAAGGTCACTAAAGGATCATTGATAATAGCAAAAGGAGAGAAGGTAGCTACGTTGTATTTATGTATTGAAATGTTGACTCTTCTATTGCTTTAGTTTCTATAGGAGTGGATAAATCATTGTGGAATCATAGGCTTAGGCACATGAGTGAGAAGGGGATGTATATTCTTCACTCACGGAATTTGTTGCCAGATTTGAAGCAGGTTGATTTGGATTTATGTGAGCACTATGTTTATGGAAAACAAAAGAGAGTCATATTTCTTAGACTTGGGAAGAAAAAGAAGAGTGAAGAGTTAGATATTTTTCATACAGATGTATGGGGACCGGATTAGGTATCATCTCTTGGCGGCTCTTATTATTATGTTACTTTTATTGATGTTGTGACCAGAAAAACTTAGGTTTATTGCATTCGAAAAAATTTGATGTTTTTGATACTTTTAATAAATGGAAAGCTTTGGTTGAAAATGAGATAGGAAATAAGTTCAAGTGTCTTAGATCATAGAATGGAGGAAAATACTATAACAAAGAGTTTTATAGATACTATTCATACCATGGGATTCATAGAGAGAATATGGTTCCAAGAACACCACAAGAAAATGGTGTGTCAGAAAGGATGAATAGGACAATGATGGAGCGTGCAAGGAGTATGAGATTGCATGCAAGATTTCCCTTACAGTTTTGGGTAGAAGTTGTAGATATTGATGTTTTCTTAATAAATAGAGGGCCTTCAAGTTCCTTGGATGGTGGAATTCTAGAGGAGGCATGGAAAAGTAAAAAGGTAAACTACTCACTCATGAAGACTTTCGGTTGTTAAGCATTTTTCCGTATTAATAGAGAAAATATAACAAAGCTTGATGAAAAATCCAAGATGTGTAATTTTATTGGATATGGAGTTAAGGATTTTGGTTATTGCTTATGGGATTATGAAAATCAAAAAATCCTTAGGATCATAGATGTGGTATGCAATGAGAAGGTCATGTACAAAGATCAGTTGCAAGGACAGAAATGAAAAAAGGAAAACATAGAATACACAGTGCTTGATGAAATAACAAAAAATGAAATTCTAAAGGTGCCAAGAAATTAAAATGTTCAACAACAACAACATGTACCTCAAACTCCTACAAGTATTGTTAGAAGATCTACCAGGTTAAGTAGACACCCTAAACGATACTCTCCTTCATTGTACTATTTATTGTTGATTGATTCTGGTGAACCAGAAATATATGCAGACGTGATGCAGGTAGAAATCATAAAGAAGTGGGAGAAATGCATGGAGATGGATTCCTTGGTACATAACCAGACTTGGGACTTGGTTCAGTTTCCTATAGGTAAAAGAGAATTGCATAATAAATGGGTATATAGGTTGAAGGAAGAAGATGGAGGAAAAAATAGGTAGAAGGCCAAACTTGTTGTAAAGGGGTTTTCATAGAAGAAAGGTATAGATTTTGATGAAATAACTTCTCTTGTTGTTAAAATGGCCTCAATTAGAACTATTTTAACTATAGAGGTAGTAGAATATTTGCATCTTGAACAGTTAGATTTAAATGTATATTTTTACCTTGTACAACATTTTACTGCAAATAGATTTTCAATAAAAGATTAGAAAAGATACAATGGAAAATAAACACATTACACAGAGATTTTTCCTCTGGAAACCCAAACTGGGAAAACCAACATATTCTATATTCATTCATAGTGATACATTGTTTACAATACAATATACATATAGGATCCAACGACATCCAAAGCTCTAACCCAATGACCTGGATTAGTCAACACACCTAATTCCTTAACCAAAAATAGAAAACCATATGAAAAAACCATGTGCTGAAAAACCGCCCAACAATGGACACGAAAATCAAGGCGACATGAAAATGAGGAAAAAATGTGACACATTTCTCGAGGTAAAAAAATTCCTTGGGGCGGATAGTGGCCCCCCCTCAAACCCCCTACGTGCCTAGCGCAACGTAGTAGACACTATATCTAGTCGTGCAAATAATATAACACATACCCAACATTCTCCCACTTGTTGTTTTCTTTGCATACAAGGGGTTACAGGGTTACATAGTCAGCAATCCAGGGCAACAATGCCCATGGATCCTCTACACAAAGAGAAATTCTCAATGCTCATAGATTTTTTTAATGAATCTACAACATTCTTCAAAGTGTCCACCCTCATCAACAACACTTTCTTTTCTTCAACCATGTCTCTCACAAAGTGATATTGAATATCAATATGCTTTGTCTTTGAATGATAAGTCGGGTTCTTTGCCAGAAAAATTGCACTCTGACTGTCACAATCTATCCTTACAGCTTGTTGTACCAACCCAATACTTGAACACAATCTTTATAAACATACCTCTACCTTAATTGCATGAGTGGTTTCCATGTATTCAACTTCTGTAGCTGAAAGTGTCACTACAGTCTGTCTTTTGTTCATCCAACTAATTGCTCCTCCAAACGGGTTAAACACATACCCGCTTGTAGATATCCTAAGATCTAGATCTCCATCCCAGACTGCATCCACAAAGCCATGTATTTCCAACACTCTATCCAATCCCGGTCTTCCTTGGTAGCACGATCCATAGATAGAAGTGCCATGCAAATACCTGAAAACCCTTTTTATTGTTGTCCAATGCTCCTTCTCTGGTTTTGACATATACCTGCTCAAAACTCCCACTACATGTGCAATGTTCGGTCTAGTACAAACCATTGCATACATCAAATTGCCAACTGCACTCACATATGGAACACGAGACATGTACTCCTCCTCTTCATGTTTCTTGGGACACTAATCTGTAGATAACTTTACACCAACAGGAATAGGTACCTTGACCAGTTTACATTCCTACATATTAAACCTCTGCAATATTGTCTTGGCATATTTTCTTTGATTTAACCAAAGTTTCCTCTTTTTCTGATCTCTTTTAATTTACATGCCCAAAATGAAATTTGAAGCATCGAGATCCTTCATGTCAAATTTAGAGGACAATTGAGTTTTCACATCCTGGATAATCTCCTTGTTGTTTCCTATCAGCAACATGTCATCCACATACAAGACCAAATAAATCAAATGATCACCAATTAATTTAAAATACACACAGTGATCCTCTTGGCTTCTTGTGAAGCCAAGTACCAGCATATAAGTATCAAAATTTTGATACCACATCCTTGGTGATTTTTTAAAACCATACAAGGACTTTTTCAGCTTGCATACCAACTCCTTCTTTCCCTTCACAGCAAAGCCTTCTAGTTGCTTCATATATATTTCTTCTTCCAGATCCCCATGTAGGAATGATGTCTTCACATCCATCTATTCTACTTCAAAATCAAATGCAACAATAATAGATAACATAAATATTATAGAAGTTAACTTGGCAACAAGAGAAAAAATCTCACCAAAATCAATTCCCTCAACCTGGGAATAACCCTTTGCTACTAACCGAGCTTTGTATTTCTCCACTTTTCCTTCTGTGTTCAGATTCTTTTTAAATACCCATTTTCTGCCAATGGGATTTCTTCCAGTCGGCAACTCCAATAGTTCCCAAGCCTCATTCTTATCCAAGGTTGTCATTTCTTCATCCATGGCCCTTTTCTAGAGCTTTTCATCTTATGAATCCACTGCCTCCCTGACAGTTCTAGCATCATCATCAGTAATAGAAAAAGCAAAATTTCAACGAAAATCAGATGGATTATACCCTTCCAGTATCCTTCCTTCTCGAACCGATCTCCTCAATACTGGAGTATGAGGATCTTCTTGTTTTGATTCATGTTCTTCTATAGAGTCTGATTCATCATCCTTTAAATCAAAATATATTTTCTTTGGTTATTCTTTACTTGGTAGGACTTATTGTTTAACAACATCCTTCATTTCTCTAAATACCACATCTTGGTTGTACACAACCTTCTTAGTTTCTGGGTTCCAAATATTATAACCTTTGAGACCATCTTTATACCCAATAAAGATACACTTTTCAACCTTCTTATCTAGCTTACTCTTGTTTTCCTTTAGAACATGAACATGGGCATCATAGCCAAATACCTTGAGATGTGTGAGAGAAGGTTTCTTACCAGTCCATACCTCTTATGGATTCTTGTCATACAACATTGATGAGGGTGATTTGTTGACCAGGTAACATGCAGTACCCATTGCCTCTACCCAAAATTATTTCCCTAACCCAGCACCATTGAGCATGCACCTTGTGTTTTCCATTAGGGTCCTTTTCATCCTTTCTGCAACTCCATTCGGTTGTGGTGTATATGGATTAGTCTTCTGTCTTTCTATACCGCACTTATTACAGAATTCTTAAAATTCATTCCCGCAGAACTCTCTGCCATTATCTGTCCTCAACACCTTAATTCTTTTCTCTGTTTGATTCTAAAAAATATCCTTAAACTCTTTAAATATGTCAAAGACTTCAGATTTCTTCCTAAGGAAATATATCCAAGTATTCCACAAGAATTCATCTACAAATGGGACATATTACACAGATTTTCTCAATGATGGAACCGACACAGGTCCAAACACATCACTGTGAACTAGATGTGAAATTCCTTATGCCCTCGTTGCACCGAAGGGGAATCTTACCCGATTCTGCTTCCCATATACTAAATTTTCACATAAATCAAAATCCAGAGATCAGTTAGACATACCTTCAACCATACCTTTACCATGTAGTAGTCGAAGACCCTTCTCTTTGATATGCCCCAATCTTTGATGCCACAACATAACCTTTTCTCCAGAGACTATAGGAGTTCTTTCTTCTTAAACTCCAATATCATGATCAATGTAACTATTACACCCATCACTAATAGTACTTTATTGCATCTTATTCATAGTTCCAAATCGAACTCCCTTCAGCAACACCATGGCTCCTCGAACCATCCTATAGGTTTCCTCTTCAAATATTGTTTTTACCCCTTCATCGTCCATTTTTCTTACATAAACCAAATTTATGGCCAATCTTGGGATGTGCAGAACACCAAGTAGTGTTCTAATCCTTCCATATATGAGCCTCAACTTGAATTTTCCTGGACCTATGATTCTGGTTGTCGAGTCATCACCTAGGAAAACATTACCTCCATCATACTTTTCATATTCACATAACCATTCCCTGTGGGGATTCATATGAAAGGATGCACCTGAGTCAACCAACCATGCCTCATGATTTGCATGTGTGCTTGAAGAAGCCAAGTACACATGCCCTCTTTCTTCCTTGGAGGTATTTTCTTCTATAGAAGGAGATTCTTCAGATCCCTTCTTTTTCTCAACTTTGGATCTACACTGCTTCTTATAGTTCCCTTCTTTTCCACATCTCCAACATACCTTTACAAAATTTCCATGAGATTTAGATCTACCCTTAGATTTAGATCTCCCACTTGAGGAGTTAGATCTATTTCTTTCCTGGGAGCGTCCTCTTGCAAATAATGCATATGTGCTCTGTCTTTCCATATTATTTTGTCTCATCTTCTCTGACAACAAGGATGAGACCACTTCATCAAACTTCAAGGCAGTTGTATTGCTACCTATGGCCACAACCATACTATCCCACGAGTTTGGTAAAGAGAACAATAAACTAATACACTTATCTTCATATGAAATTTTAATCTCAGAAGGCATTGAGATACTAACTGACTTACCATAGTATTGAAGGCATTCAAAATATCTACCGCCAAGTCTCCATCTTTCATCCTCAGGTTATACAACTTCTTTCTCAAGAATAGTTTATTTTCTAGGGACTTAGACTATTACAAATTCCCCAACTTATCCCATAAATATTTGGTTGTAGCTTCCTCTGACACATTTTGTAATATTGAATCTGAGAGACATGGTCAGATTGTGCTCTTCGCCTTACGATCCAACTTTTTCCAGTCATATGTTGAAGTTCCTATAGTTGCAGTACTTGGATCCACTGTGATCCATTGATCTCTGTCCACCAACAGATCTGCCATCTTGATCTTCCACAACTCAAAACTTTTCCCATTAAACTTCTCGATCTCCATTTTCAAATTGCTCGCCATTTCTTTTCACCTGAAAAAACAATACCATAGATCTCTCACTGTAACAAGGCTTATCACAGTCTCGATCCAAACCCTTGACCACAAAGGCGTGCCCCTAAATCTAACAAAGCTCTGATACCAAATGTATATTTTAACCTTGTACAATATTTTACTGCAAATAGATTTTCAATAAAAGAACAAAAAAGATACAATGGAAAATACACACATTACATATAGATTTTTCCCCTATAAACCCAAACTGGGAAAACCAACATATTCTATATTCATTCACAGTGATACCTTGTTTACAATACAATATACATATAGGAGCCAACGACATCCAAAACCATAACCCAATGACCTAGATTAGTCAACAAACCTAATTCCTTATCGAAAATAGAAAACCATCGGAAAAAACCATGTGCTGAAAAAACACCCAACAATGGACACGAAAATTGAGGCAACATAAAAAAACAAGGCAAAAATGTGACACGTTTCCCGAGGTAAAAACAATTCTCAAGGGTGTTGCCCCCGAACACTTGCGTAGGGGGGCTATCACCCCCCTCAAACCCCCCTGTGTGCCCGGTGCAACGTAGCAGAGACTATAGCTAGTCGTGCAAAGAATATAACACATGCCCAACAATAAAGACAATTTTTCTCCATGGGGATTTGGAGGAAAAGATTTATATGCAATGACCATAGGGGTATGAGGTCAAAGGGAAGGAGAAATTAGTATGTAGGTTGAAAAGAGATTGTACGTCCTAAAGCAAGCACCAAGGCAGTGGTATTTGAAATTTGATAGGTTTATGATAGAACAAGGTTATAGTAGATGTCATTTTGACCATTGTATTTATTTTAAGAGACTAGATAATGGAAACTATATTATCTTGTTATTGTATGTAGATGACATGCTTGTTGCAGGGTCTAACATGTAGGATATAAATGTACTCAAAATAAAATTAGCTAATTCATTTGCGATGAAGGATTTGGGTGTTGCAAAGCAAAATCCTCAGCATGAGAATAACAAGAGATAGGAAAAATCACAAATTAACGTGATCTTAGGGTGAGAACATAGAGAAGGTGTTGGAAAGATTTAAAATGCAAGATGAAAAAATAGTTAGTACACCTTTGGCAAACCATTTCAAAATGAATAAGGAGATGTGTCCAAAGACACGGGAGCAGATAAAATACATGTCTATTGTTTTGTACTCATTGGTAGTTGGAAGCTTCATGTATTTGATTGTGTGTACAGGGATAGATATTTCACATGTAGTGGGAGTTGGGTAGGTATATAAAAAATCTAGGTAAAGAGCATTGGAAGGTAGTAAAGTGGGTTTTCAGTTGTTTGAGAGGTATTGCTACTTAGGCATTATGTTTTGGTGGTTCAAACATTGTTCTACAAGGACATGTTGATGCAGACATGGCAGGTGATATAGATCGTAGGAGGAGCACCACGGGGAATGTTTTTACCATAGGTGGAATAGTATTAAGATGGATTTCGAAATTGCAAAAGGTTGTTGCACTTTCAACCATGGAAGCAGAGTATGTCATTGCTATAGAGGCTAGTAAAGGGAATATTTGGTTACAAAGATTTATGGAGGAATTGGGAAAGAAGCAAGGGAATAATAGGTTGTATAGTGACAACTAGAGTGCCATTCATCTTGTAAAGAACTCAACCTTCCATTCTAAGATTGAACATATACAACTCAGGTACCATTTCATACGATCAATTTTAGAATATGGAAAATTGAAGCTGGAAAAGACACACATTAGCCAGAATCTTGCATACATGTTAACAAAGACAATAAGCAGGGAGAAACTGAGTTGTTTCTCAATTTCAGATGGCCTTCAATCATGATTGTGAAGATGAGAGACTTGTCAAGTCTAAAGTTGGAGCATAGTCCAGTATGTGTAGTAGCAGTGGAGTTGTTGTAATCAATCTCCAAGTGGGAGATTGTTGGTTGTGGAGCCCAATTATCTTCCTAATTCAAAGGTCTTGTTTCAGCTTCATTTGGATCATAATCCCTTGTGGGGATTTGTGTTATATTCTTTGCATGATTATCCCCATATGTTATTATGTTACACTGGGTGTAGTGGGGGGGTCACAGGCAGGGTGGAGCCCCCAAGCAAAAAACTTGGGTGGTTTTTTGCATTTGTTTTCGACAATTTTGGCACATGGTTTTCTGGCCCATATTTTTCTAATTCTAGTTAAGGAATTAAGGTTTTAATCTAATCCAAATCAATGGATTATGGATTTTGGATTCCAAAAAAATGTATATATTGTATTGTAATGTTGAATTTAATATAATGAGAGAGAGTATTGTAGCCGAGAGAGGATATTGTGAGAGAGTGAAGTGGAGGTTATAGTGGATGTCTGGTAGGTGTTATCCCTTCATTTTTCTAAAGGAAGGACTGGTTGTTTCTCCATGGATGTAACCCATATCGGGTGAACCACATATATCAATGTCTCTCTTGTATTGTGTTCTTTTGTATTTTATTTCCATGTTCATTTTGATTTGTTTCTTTTATTATTGCTCCATGATTCTATTCCTAACACTCCTGATAGAAAATAATATAGCCAAATTGAAGGATCCATTGATAATTGAGATTCTTAGAATACATATCCAAATATCTTATTGGATGCTTCTCGGTTCATAAACTGGAAACAAGAGTGGTGGTGTTCATGGCCATTAATAGGCACCTTGAAATTTTCATTGTCATAGAGCTCTTCCCCATATAGAAAACTTGGGTTAAAATGCAAGAAAGGTGACAATATAAAGGGAAAACAACTACCTATTTTACCAAACTTCGTGTGCATTGATCATAAAATGAAAAACAAATGGAACAGTGTAGCATTTCACAGGCTAGGCTCTCCATAATTAAAGGAGAAATCAAGATAACCAGATATGCCCTATATAACCTATCTAAAACCGCACTTAAACTACACTTGAAACTGGACTTTGGAAAATGATTGACGCGATAACATCTCTTAAAGCTGATAAAGAGAACCGTGTAGTTCACACCAGGAAAAAAACTAGGTTGGACTGATTGATAAGCATTAAAAAAGTTAGCAATAACAACACCAATGTAAAAAAGGTTGTTAACTGCTCCTCACATGAACTGGACAAAGACGAGCTAAGCGTTCTTGAAAAAGTGCTAAAATTTGCAATTTCTCCCACCTCCATTCTGATTGATAACACAATTTGTTGCATTGAGGATAGTATTAAAAACTTAGTTGACAAGGACAAGGAATGAATTAGACAATACTGCATTGTCATGCACTGTTATCCTCAGAAGATTGAAACCTCCAAAGAGTAATATCAACAACAAAGAATTCCTAGCCCTAAAAAACCTCGGGAACAATTCAAACTTAGCTATACTTAGAGTTTATAAGGGTGGAGTTGTAGTGGTTATGAATCAAGAAGATTATAACACTAAAATGATCGAACACCTTACCCAGAGTGGTAGCTATAGAAATCTTACCAATAACCCTATCACAAGGATTACAAGAGAAGTAAAGAAAGCCATCAAGAATTCTAGCTTAGATGAAAGAATAAAAAAGTGATTGATCCCTAGTGGTGAGATCACCCCAAGAATTTATGGACTACCAAAAATTCACAAAAATGGGATTTCTCTAAGACATATAGTTAACACAATTGCCTCACCCACCTATGACCTAGCCAAACATGTAGCAAAGATCCTTGGAACCTCAGTAGGCCATACAAAATACTCCATTAAGGACTCCAATGATTTCATCGTGATCATTAGGAATGAGAAGGTGAAACCACAAGACATCCTCATCAACTTTGATGTTGTTTCTCTTTTCACCAAAATCCCACTTTATGAGGCAATCCAAGTCATTAAAGAAGTGACAGACCCAGAAACAACAAAACTATCAGAGGTTTGTCTCTGTTCCATATTCTTTAGCTATCAAGGAGAATTTTACAAACAAACAAGCGGCATAGCAATAGGATCCCCACTTTCTCCCATTGTTGAAAATATTTTCATGGAAAACTTTGAAAATAAATCCCTAGATTCTTATCCTCTAAAACCATTAAGATGTAAGAGATTTGTTGATGATGCCAACGTAATATGGCCACATGGGAAAGAGGAGATAGAAAAATTATTCCAACATCTCAATAGCATTCAAAAGATATTAAATTCACAATGGAACTTGAAGAAAAATGTAGCATTCCCTTCCTAGACGTACTAATCAAAAATAAAGAAGACAGAAACCTTGGGCATACAGTCTACAGAAAAAAGACCCACACATAAAACTATCTTCACGAAAGCTCCCATCATCACCCCACCCAGAAGTTAGGAGTTCTCAACACTCTGGCCATAAGAGATATTAGAATCTTCGATGAAGGACACCTAGAACATGAGAAAGATCACCTCTCCAAAGTCTTCAAGAACATAGGTTACAAGGAAAAATACATCAAGAATCCAATAAGGAAAGCCCTAGAAAGAGGAAGTAGTAGACCTAGTTCCCTTAACAACAAGACCCCTAGTATGACTACCTACCTTCCTTACATATAAGGAGTAATTGATAGGATTACAAAAATCTTAAGAAAGAAATAGATCATGACCTCTCTTAAACCAACATAAACCATTAAACAGAAAATGTGATCTGTGAAAGACAAACTTGACCACCACAAATGTAAAGGAGTATACAAATTAGAATGTTCATGTGGAAAATGCTACATCGGAGAAATTGGTTGCTCCTTTCAAAATAGGAATAAAGAACATGGAGTTGACATCAAGAATGAATGTACTCGCACTGCAGCATTAGTCGAGCACTCTCTTACATCAAAACACCACATGCGCTTAGAAGACACCAAAAGTCAAGCAAAGGAATACCACTTATTCAAACAATGAATTAGAGAGGCAATTGAAATCATCAAGCATCCCAACGACCTGAACAGAGAAAATGGTCTAGAAATCAGTGAGAATTGGATTCCTTTGATCCATGGCAGATACACTAGGTAAGGGAATCTTAGGTTTTTTTATTGTTACCTTGGTTTTTCTAGTTATTTTTCTTCCCCTCTCTGCTTTTTCATTCTTCTCTAGATTTAATCTCCTAGCAATACCTTCCTTTTAGTATCTTTAGAATCAATTTTAATTTAAACAATAATTTTTTCTTAGCACTTATAATGTCCTACATCTCTAAAAAAAAAATGTACTACCCTAAGTCCTCTTATAAATTTAATTTAGCTCATAATATATATTATTAAACCCTAGATATTAATTTATTATGAGTAATAAGACTTATATATTATTATTCTTAGTCCTTCCCCTTAGTATCATTTTAATCTCCCAGGGCTTCCCTACCTGTTTTAATCTCAGTAATTTTAAATCATTTTAATTTAACCTTATAATTGTTAAATAGTTTTAATGCAACTTTATTTCTTGAACCGATAAACTTAATACTAATAATATCATTAATATTAATTATGTTCTCAAGGTATTTTTCTTTAAGTAATATTATTAATTTTAACACTTTTTAATAGTACTTTAAATATAACATAGGTA
>JZKD02S0223634.1:0-10730 GCA_000966675.3 Picea glauca
TGAAGAAAGTCTTGAAACCTTGAATAACCCTCCACATATAAATTGACAATGACAATGTGATTATGTTTCTTTGTCATGTGAGACACAATGAAAAGAAGGGTAATGCTCTTAAAAAATATTATAAAATGTTTGACATGGCCATTTCCAACCCTTCATGTTTAATCCTTAAAACTTATTATTCCATCTTCCAAAAAAATTATTTTTTCATGTTGCACCATGTTTAAAGTTTGCACATTGCTTGGAAAGATGCTTGCCACATGTCACATGTCACAAGACTTTCAAAGTTGCATATATCATGTCAAAAGATTTTGGAAGTTGCATATTGCATATTCAAGTTCTATTTGTTGCCTAGACTCCATAGCCCAAGCACAAGGCACCGGGTTTTGCTTGGATTCTCATGTTATATCTTAAAATACAAAGGGATTTCCATTCTTAAAAGACAAAGAGATACAAGTTTGGAACTCTTGAAACCCACAAACAAACAAGCATGTAAAATTTAAATCCAAACTTGAACAATTCAATCACTTAAATTTCACATTTACCAATTCCTTCAAATCACTAGGATGATATCCATGGAGCCACCAATTGATGCAGAAATTGTATTTCAAGGCCAATAGGACCAATAGAACCAAGGAGTATTGAATCAATATATACCAAGTCTTATAAGAGAAGCTGAAAATTATCATTAAGTGTATAACAAAATTACATTCACAGATATATACAAGCCATATAAATAGCCTTGTGTATATTATCAGATGAAAAAGTACACATAATGTCAATGCATTATATGCATCATCACATGTTCAGATATATAATGTACATCTAACTATCTTATAAAATTATTACACATCATGAATTTCTTTTAGTCTTCTTTTGTGCTTTCCAGGTCTTAAGTAATTCATCCATCTCCATGTCTTTGTTTATCGGGTGCTCTTCAACAGATGATGTTGTTTCATTCCTTTCACATCGAGTACATTTGGTCTCATACCCATGGCATGGATGCTACTATGAGGGGCCATCACCTACAAAAACCAAAAATATTAAATTTATATGGCCAATTTTTAAATATCATTGAAGTAGTTCATTAATATTAAAAAAAAAACTTTGCAATGTAATTATTTACCTGGTCCTCTAGTCGACATCGTTGGCATGGTTGTCAGCCTGTTCACCTGATCTTCAGGTCGAGGAGGATCAACTATGACATTCTCTTCCATTGAAACATCAAAATTTATAAGTACAAAATCATTATGTATATGATTAATATATAGCCATTTTACCATCGTGGGCCTCAGTCACAGGAAAATCTTAGGGTTGCACCTCACTGGGATGGGGCTTTTGGGGAGCACCATGATCTTTTGGCTGAGTTGCACTATCAACAATCTGTTGTCCATTACTAATGGTTTCGTTGATAGTGTTTTTCCCCTGATTAAAACAAAGTAAGACATTAAATTATGGATAATATCAAACATTTACACATTTTATAAGTAATGAAAGGTTAATGTGGACTGATTTTTATTTAACATATCCTGCAAATTGGATCTTGGATTCTTCCCCATGCTTTTCCTATGATCAACCACGGCTTTATAACTATAATTGTAACCAATTTGGAGGTCTTCCTCCATGGTTTCAGTTCCGAAGTCGTCGCCCTACATTGCATAAGGGTATGGTTTTTTAATGTTTTTGGTTGCAAATACCTGAAAGTTGTAAGGCGATACAAATAATATTCTTAAGATGTTTGGGTACTTACGATTCGTAACTGTAACCTCGAGTAGCCGCCATGGCCTAGCTTGTGTTGGACATGTTTGGAAATCCTTTCTTTGGTTTCCTTCGAAGTGTCAGGCAACCTATCATAAAAAATTTCAAGTATGTTATATATAACCACACTTTTATTTAGATCTAAAGAAATATAAAGCTGGTATTGAAATCAAAATATTGTAATTTACCTTGGTATACCAATTATTTGTTCTCTTGATTTTTTCAAAATCTTCTCTTTTGCATCATCAATGATGGCCTTCCACTCCCTCTCTGGAATTGAGGGAGGACGCTCATACCTAGGATTTCATGCCAAGCTTCGTCTATAAACATCCCGCGTATATTTTAAATATTCGTCCACTGTAGAGGTGACCACTTTTTTATTGAACGTGTCTACTCCAAAGAGGCCTTCAAGATAATCCATAAGTTCCTTTTTGAGGTTGGAATTCTGGCAATTCCACCTCATGCGTAAGGTTGCCCCAAAAATCAACAAGGCCTTTCTCTCTAGGTGCCTATAAAAATGGTCGTTTCCTACACACAAAAAGATATGATCATTAATTTAAAATTAATAATATAGATGATTTGTATATGAAAAGGACAACATTAAACAATTAAAATATGAATTAAAACTACTTGGGAGTCTTGATTGTTTTAATGGAAGTCCATTATCGTCGACCAAAAATGTGCACGGAAGGGTCCCCATGCTTATCACACGTCTAGGTCCAGGAAATGCAACCCTGTCAACCACATCACCATGAGCCTCATCTCTACCACCATATCTAGACTCTGATCAAGGTGTGGATGTCTGGTGGTGTGTGTCATGGCTCCTATCTAGATTAGGTGTGGAAGATGGAGAAGTAAATAGTACTCTAGCAGTTGTATGACTGCCCGCATCAGGACTCTGTAGCATCTCTGTAGCGCCACTACTACCCACACTGGGCTGGACAGGCTCAAAAAATCTCTTTATAAAAAAGAAAATGTTTTTTCGTGAGATAATGTAAAAGTTAAAGAACAAAGTTTCATAATTGAACATATGAGTACATTAAAAAAAAATAAAAAAAAATTATGGTTATTAGCTTATATGTGTTAAGTTTTGACATAAGGAGATTGATAGTTGCTAGGATGTCGAGAGTTTGATCTGAACAATCTAAGAAGCTAGCAAGTTCCTTGTTCACTTTAATGATCTTTTTTTTTCTTAAGACCATCCGATCAGGGGATGAATAAAACCCCTCCTCATCAGTGGAATCATGATCAAAATGGTCTGCGAACTACATATAATTTCAATAAAAACAATGTTATTTCAATAAAATTATATAAGCAAATAATAAATTCACATAAAATGAAAGTGGAAATTGATAATCATTTACATGTTCTATGGTTGGCCCTTTTCCATGATCATCTTGCCACATTATAAAATAATTAGAACCCCCAAATATTTAAAAAATTGTTAATGATAACAAAAAAACAATGTTAAAGATAATATTTACAACAATGTTAAAGAAAATGAAAAAATATAATGCAATAAGTAGAGGTTTCTTAAAGAGGTGTTGCATAAAAACCTGCATACTATTAGTCAATGTTTCTATTCGATTCAAATTGTAATCCACTAACAACTATTCCCTGGGAGTTATCTTTTTTATTGCGCACAGGACTACCCGATTCTCTTCACGTCCCTAATATATGCAATTCGGTTGTTTGTTTGTTGTNAAAAATATTAAATTTATATGGCCAATTTTTAAATATCATTGAAGTAGTTCATTAATATTAAAAAAAAAACTTTGCAATGTAATTATTTACCTAGTCCTCTAGTCGACACCGTTGGCATGGTTGTCATCCTGTTCACCTGATCTTCAGGTCGAGGAGGATCAACTATGACATTCTCTTCCATTGAAACGTCAAAATTTATAAGTACAAAATTATTATGTATATGATTAATATATAGCCATTTTACCATCGTGGGCCTCAGTCACAGGAAAATCTTAGGGTTGCACCTCACTGGGATGGGGTTTTTGGGGAGCACCATGATCTTTTGGCTGAGTTGCACTATCAACAATCTGTTGTCCATTACTAATGGTTTCGTTGATAGTGTTGTTCCCCTGATTAAAACAAAGTAAGACATTAAATTATGGACAATATCAAACATTTACACATTTTATAAGTAATGAAAGGTTAATGTGGACTGATTTTTATTTAACATATCCCGCAAATTGGATCTTGGGTTCTTCCCCATGCTTTTCCTATGATCAACCGCGGCTTTATAACTATAATTGTAACCAAGTTGGAGGTCTTCCTCCATGGTTTCAGTTCCGAAGTCGTCGCCCTACATTGCATAAGGGTATGGTTTTTTAATGTTTTTGGTTGCAAATACCTGAAAGTTGTAAGGCGATACAAATAATATTCTTAAGATGTTTGGGTACTTACGATTCGTAACTGTAACCTCGAGTAGCTGCCATGGCCTAGCTTGTGTTGGACATGTTTGGAAATCCTTTCTTTGGTTTCCTTCGAAGTGTCAGGCAACCTATCATAAAAAAATTCAAGTATGTTATATATAACCACACTTTTATTTAGATCTAAAGAAATATAAAGCTAGTATTGAAATCAAAATATTGTAATTTACCTTGGTATACCAATTTTTGTTCTCCTGATTTTTTCAAAATCTTCTCTTTTGCATCATCAATGATGGCCTTCCACTCCCTCTCTGGAATTGAGGGAGGATGCTCATACCTAGGATTTCATGCCAAGCTTCGTCTATAAACATCCCGCGTATATTTTAAATATTCGTCCGCTGTAGAGGTGACCACTTTTTTATTGAACGTGTCTACTCCAAAGAGGCCTTCAAGATAATCCATAAGTTCCTTTTTGAGGTTGGAATTATGGCAATTCCACGTCATGTGTAAGGTTGCCCCAAAAATCAACAAGGCCTTTCTCTCTAGGTGCCTATAAAAATGGTCGTTTCCTACACACAAAAAGATATGATCATTAATTTAAAATTAATAATATAGATGATTTGTATATGAAAAGGACAACATTAAACAATTAAAATATGAATTAAAACTACTTGGGAGTCTTGATTGTTTTAATGGAAGTCCATTATCGTCGACCAAAAATGTGCACGGAAGGGTCCCCATGCTTATCACACGTCTAGGTCCAGGAAATGCAACCCTGTCAACCACATCACCATGAGCCTCATCTCTACCACCATATCTAGACTCTGATCAAGGTGTGGATGTCTGGTGGTGTGTGTCATGGCTCCTATCTAGATTAGGTGTGGAAGATGGAGAAGTAAATAGTACTCTAGCAGTTGTATGACTGCCCGCATCAGGACTCTGTAGCATCTCTGTAGCGCCACTACTACCCACACTGGGCTGGACAGGCTCAAAAAATCTCTTTATAAAAAAGAAAATGTTTTTTCGTGAGATAATGTAAAAGTTAAAGAACAAAGTTTCATAATTGAACATATGAGTACATTAAAAAAAAATAAAAAAAAATTATGGTTATTAGCTTATATGTGTTAAGTTTTGACATAAGGAGATTGATAGTTGCTAGGATGTCGAGAGTTTGATCTGAACAATCTAAGAAGCTAGCAAGTTCCTTGTTCACTTTAATGATCTTTTTTTTTCTTAAGACCATCCGATCAGGGGATGAATAAAACCCCTCCTCATCAGTGGAATCATGATCAAAATGGTCTGCGAACTACATATAATTTCAATAAAAACAATGTTATTTCAATAAAATTATATAAGCAAATAATAAATTCACATAAAATGAAAGTGGAAATTGATAATCATTTACATGTTCTATGGTTGGCCCTTTTCCATGATCATCTTGCCACATTATAAAATAATTAGAACCCCCAAATATTTAAAAAATTGTTAATGATAACAAAAAAACAATGTTAAAGATAATATTTACAACAATGTTAAAGAAAATGAAAAAATATAATGCAATAAGTAGAGGTTTCTTAAAGAGGTGTTGCATAAAAACCTGCATACTATTAGTCAATGTTTCTATTCGATTCAAATTGTAATCCACTAACAACTATTCCCTGGGAGTTATCTTTTTTATTGCGCACAGGACTACCCGATTCTCTTCACGTCCCTAATATATGCAATTCGGTTGTTTGTTTGTTGTYYCGGGTCGTGTGGTGTTTATAAACCCTGMRATATTKCCATAAGCTTTAGTCCTTCCATCAATATAGATAGTCGCTCCCTTATTTTTATCCTTGTTTATTAGTTGTATATAATWTGCGGCAAGTGCATATCTCTGCATACTTCGCATGTACCGGACCAGCCRCATCCAATCGTTATAATTGTAACATGGTCCAACATAGTCCATCAATTCAGTTACTGTATTGTATTTTACAATTATTCCATCCATGGAAAATAGCCCCAAGCCATGCAGGGAGAATGGTGCAATGTGATATGTCCTATTGTTGACAACGAAGTCAACATCTATAGGAGGTAGTTCCTTAGGTAACCATTTTTTCACCAGATGCTTATACCTGAGTGGCACCTCTATGTATCCTATTCTCTCATCATCATAAGAGCATGATCCTCCTTTGAAAAGAACAAATTTCATGCATCTACAAAATTTTATTCGAAAATTTTCACCTCTGGTCCTTGTTTGCTTATCATATCTACTAGATGCAGTTGCATTTCCCTCTATTTGTCCTAATATTTCATCACTCAATGAAGAAATATCTGACAGGTACTTGCTTGGTTGTACCTTCAGTTGCATGTGCATGTGTTGTTAGTCAGTAGTCCATCATCATCATAGTTCCAATTTATGAACTTTTGTTTCTATATTCAAAGTTCTAAATAAAAAATTTATATCTTTAGTTTTAGATGCACAATTAGACTAGGGTGAAATTACCAATATTAGTGGTCAACCACCTAATTTAATGTGATATCCCTCTTGATTTTGGACATATTAATGTGATAACACTAAGGACATGATAAGTTTATCATATGGATCTAAGAAAAAAATAGTAGTAAGGTTGTTGTTTGTTGGATTTGTGNAAATTAGAATTATTATAAGAAATGTCCATTGAAGATGAGGGTCAATTATATGGAGTAAGAAATCCAACCATCAATTGGTGTTTTGAAAATCTTGTGTTCTTTAGTTGGAAATATGTCTAAGGCAAGCCAAGAGTAGAACTATGCAAATATTAGTTTTTTTCAAGACAAGAGTATAACTATACAAATATTAGTTTTGTTCAAGCCAAGAGTGGAACTATAAAAATATTAGTTTTTTTCAATCCAAGTTGAAAATTAAGTTAGTTATGGATATGGTTAACAATAGTGAAACCCTCATTTTTATGTAGGAATTAGTGGTTGTTAAACTCAATGTACAGTTGAAATTGGTGCAGTCTTTGAAATTGGTGCAGTTGACTTGCAACTGGGCATAAAACGAAAACTGAGACTTGAATTGAGGAATCGTCGTCTCTGTTGGATTCCTGACATAGGATTTTAGCTAGATCACCCCTTACTCCCGATTCCAACCCCTCAGAAGTTGTTTTTTTCATCGATTTCGATAACTAGTGCTTTGCTCAGTAAGAAGCAATGCAACATTTGGATTTAGGGGTCCAATTTTCGAAACCATGCATCGGGAGCAGATGGACAATGTGGTCACCTAATCCATGGATAAATAAGCATGCAACATCTCATGGAACTCAAAAATGTTGCCTCGTTAGGATTTTATGCCCTGAGGAGGAATTGCCAAGAGTCCCCGAAATGGTTTGGGATGCGACTTGCAACTGGGCATAAAACAAAAACTGAGACTTGGATTGAGGATCCGTCATATTTGTTGGATTCCTCTCATATGATTTTAGTTAGAGCACCCCTCACTCATGGGTTCCATGCCTCAGAAGTTGTTTTAATCATTGATTTCGAGAACTAGTTTTTTGCTCAGTTTGAAGTAATGCAACATTTGGATTAAGGGGCCAAATTATGAAACCATGCCTCGGGAGAGAATGGATAATTTGGTCACCTATTCCATGACTAAACCAACTTGCTTCATCTCAAAGAACTCAAAAATGTTGCTCTGTTAGTCTTTTATGCCCTGAGCGAGAATTGGTCAAGTGTCCCCGAAATGGTTTGGCATGCGACTTGCAACTGGGAATAAAAAAAAAATTGATACTCAAATTGAGGAACCATCGTATCTGTTGGACTACTGGCATAGGATTTTAGCTAGAGAACCCCTCACTCCCGGTTCCAACCCCTCATAAGTTTTTTTTTTCATCGATTTTGATAACTAGTGCTTTGCTCAGTAAGAAGCAGTGCAACATTTGGATTTAGGGGTCCAATTTACGAAACCATGACTCAGGAGAGGATCTATAATTTGGTCACCTATTCCATGCCTAAAAAATCTTATATCATCTCATGGAACTCAAAAATGTTGCTCCGTTAGTATTTTATGCCCTGAGCGGGAATTGACCAAGAGTCCCCGAAATGGTTTGGAATGTGACTTGCAATTGGTCATAAAAATAATACCAAGACTCAAATTGAGGAACTGTCATCTCTATTGGATTCATGGCATAGTATTTTAGCTAGATAACCCCTCACTCGTGATTCCATCCCCTCTGAAGTTGTTTTTTTCATTGATTTTGATAACTAGTTCTTTGCTCAGTAAGAAGCAATGCAACATTTGGATTTAGGGGTCCAATTTACGAAACCATGCCTCGGGGGCGGATGGACACTGTGGTCACCTATTCTATGGCTAAACAAGCATGCAACATCTCATGGAACTCAAAAATTCTGCTCCATTAGGCTTTTATGCTCCGAGGAGGAATTGTCAAGAGTCCCTGAAATGGTTTGGGATGCAACTTGCAACTGGACATAAAACGAAAATAGAGACTCGGATTGAGGAACCGTCAACTTTGATGGATTATTGGGATAGGATTTCAGCTAGACCACCCCTCACTCATGGGTTCCATGCCTTGAAAGTTTCTTTACTCATTGATTTTTAGAACTAGTGTTTTGCTCAGTTTGAAGCAATGCAACATTTGGATTAAGGGGTCAATTTACGAAACCATGTCTAAGGAGTGGATGGATAATTTGGTCACCTAGTCCATGCCTAAATAAGCTTCCATCATCTCATGAAACACAAAAATGTTTCTATGTTAGTATTTTATGCCATGAGTGGGAATTGGCCAAGAGTCCCCGAAATGGTTTGGCATGCGACTTGCAACTAGGCATAAAATGAAAAACAAGACTTGTATTGAGGAACCATCATCTCTGTTGGATTCCTGGCATATGATTTTATCTATATCACTCCTCACTCCCGGTTCCAACCCCTTGGAAGTTGCTTTAATCTTCAATTTCAATAACTAGTGGTTTGCTCAGTTTGAAGCAATGCAACATTTGGATTAAGGGTCCAATTTATGAAACCATGCCTTAGGAGCGGAATGATAATTTGGTCACCTATTCCATGCCTAAACAACCTTACAACATCTCATGGAACTCAAAAATGTTGCTATGTTAGTCTTTTATGCCTTGAGTAGGAATTGGCCAAGAGTCTCTGAAATGGTTTGGGATGCGAATTGTAACTGGGCATAAAATGAAAACCAAGACTCGGATTGAGGAATCATTGTCTCTGCTGGATTCCTAGCATAGTATTTTACCTAGAGCACCCCTCACTCCAGGTTCCAACCCCTTGGAATTTGTTTTTTTCATCGATTTTGATAACTAGTGCTTTGCTCAGTAAGAAGCAATGCAACATTTGGATTTAGGGGTCTAATTTACAAAACCATGCCTCGGGAGTGGATGGACACTGTGGTCACCTATTCCATGGCTAAACAAGTGTGCAACATCTCATGGAACTCAAAAATGATGCTTCGTTAGCCTTTTATGCCCCGAGAAGGAATTTCTAGGAGCCCCCGAAATGGTTTGGGATGTGACTCGCAACTGGGAAAAAAATGAAAACAGATACTCGTATTGAGGAACCATCGACTTTGATGGATTACTTGGATAGGATTTCAGCTATACCACCCCTAACTCCCAGGTGCCATGCCTCAGAAGTTTCTTTACTCATTAATTTTGAGAAAAAGTGTTTTTCTCAGTTTAAAGCAATGAAACATTTGGATTAAGGGGCCAATTTACGAAACCATGCCTCAAGAGAGGATGGATAATTTTGTCACCTAGTCCATGCCTAAACAATCTTGCAACATCTCATGGAACTCAAAAATGTTGCTCCATTAGTCTTTTATGCCTTGAGCAGGAATTGGCCAAGAGTCCCTGAAATGGTTTGGCACGTGACTTACAACTGGGCATAAAATGAAAAAACAAGACTCAGATTGAGGAACCGTCGCCTATGTTGGATTCATGGCATAGGATTTTATCTATATCACCCGTCACTCTCGATTCCAACCCCTCGGAAGTTGTTTTTTTCATCAATTTTGATAACTAGTGCTTTGCTCAGTAAGAAGCAATGCAACATTTGGATTTAGGGGTCCAATTTATGAAACCATGCCTCAGGAGCGGATGGACACTGTGATCACCTAGTCCATGGACAAAAAATCATGCAGCATCTCATGGAACTCAAAAATGGTGCTCCATTAACTTTTTATGCCCCGAGGAGGAATTGACAAGAGTCCCTGAAATACTTTGGGATGCGACTTGCAACTAGGCATAAAATGAAAACTGAGACTCAGATTGAGGAACCGTTGGCATCAAAAAATTACTGGGATAAGATTTTAGCTAGACCACCCCTCACTCTTGGGTGCCATGCCTCGAAAGTTTCTTTACTCATTGATTTCGAGAACTAGTGTTATTCTTAGTTTGAAGCAATGCAACATTTGGATTAAGGGGCCAATTTACAAAACCATTCCTCGGGAGAGGATGATAATTTGGTCACCTAATCCATGCCTAAAAATGCTTCCATCATCTCACAGAACTCAAAAATGTTGCTCCATTAGCCTTTTATGCCCCGAGGAGGAATTGCCAAGAGTCCCTGAAATGGTTTGGGATGTGACTTGCAAC
>JZKD02S0223645.1:0-11277 GCA_000966675.3 Picea glauca
TCATTGATGTCAAAGGGTTGATTTCAAGTATTTTCATAGTAATATCATTGATGTATTTATTGTTGGATCATGTGGTCATGGATGTAACTGACGTCATAGGGTTGATGTCTTGAGGTGTCATAGTGATGTGTTGTCATTAATGTAAAGGTTGATCATTGTTGTATAATTGTATCATTTATGTATTTTCATGATTTATAGGAAGTACCAAATGGATGAACTCAAAAGTGGTCCCCTTATGGTGAAATCTCTCACGGGAAGACACTTTGTGAAGTCCAAATGGTTAAGTGGTTTGGTAGCCCCAATAGTGTAGAGTTTTGTTGAGGAATAATGTAATGAACGTCAATGAATTTATAGGTGACACTATTCTAGATGGATATTACATGTCATTCCATTTCTGGTGATATGTGGAATGCCACACAATTCCTCACGGTTAGGGAGATATGGCCTTGGGAATTTGAAGAACCCTCATGAGTTGTATAGAAGCCCCTAGAAGGTCAAAGAAGTCAAATTATTCTAGAATCTCCTAGAAGAAGTTGAAAATTCAAAGTGGTTATTCATGGGTTAACTTGTTGCAACATGAAAACAATTAAAAATAAGTTAGTTTCAACTATAAGTGGAGAGATTACTATTTGTGGATAAAGTGGTTGTAAGTGGACAAGTGGTTAGAAGTGGGTTAGCCCTAAAAGAAGGAAGTTGGGTAAATTTAGTTAGAAGGTAAACCCTATAGGAAGCTACTTGGAGAAGTATAAATAAGAGAGAAAGGGTCTCTTATGAGGTGAATATATTGATCATATTGAAGATCTATTTTAGTTAAATATTCATTGCAAGTACTCATGGACACATCGAAAGTTTGACGGTGAAAGTTTTGGAGGTTCAGAAAACCCTAGTTTTCTTAAGTTGTACATGGGTTGCAGTGGGTTAGGGCATGTACATATGCGGGATGAAGAAGGCCAGGGCGCGTATAGTTGAAAATGCCACTAAAATCTTGAGTAGATGCTATTTCCAGGTTTATGAAGTCTGAAGAAAATTTCCAGGACAATATTATACCTATTCAGATCTGCTATATAAGTTTTGGTATAGTTGTATGTATCTTGATGCTTAGATTCACTCTTGGTATAGTGAATGCTTGAAGCATTCTTTGTATGGTTTTTATGATGTTTGGATATGGTAGGTTTTGGTTGGTTGATTAAGTGAGCATCACTCTCATGTTTGGGATAGATCTCATATGGTTGAGGGATATCTATGTTATATGATGATGCATGCATGAGGGACATTCATAGGACTCTTGGTATGGTTGTTGTGTGATCTGGTTATGGTATATGTTGGATGGTTATTCAAGTGAGTAGCATTCTCATGTATGTTATAGTTCTAATATGGTTCCTATAGCTCACACCCTTGATATACTTGTACTTAGTTGAGGATTTGTATGATGATGTATGTAGTGAAAGGTTGGTTGTAGTGACTGGTTGGATGTAGTGACAGTTTACTTGTGGATGTGACAGAGGAGGAAAGTTTCAGAAGTGCAGAATAATGAATGCCCTAGTTTTTTGAAGGTGTACGTAAGCTGATAGAGGGAAGGACACGTACATACGTGTGCTGCAGTATAGGCAGATCATGTACATACATGGGATGTCGTATAAATAGGTAACATACCTATTAACATATTGGTTTATTTTCATAAGAAGGGTCTTGTGCTTCAGGATTGGATTCCTCACATTTTAATTGGTGTTGAGATATGCAAGTTGAGTCTTGTATTGAGAGTTGGTTCTATTTTGGAGTTGTTGCTCTTTTCAGTTGATGATGATAAAACCCTAATATTGTAGTCTCTTGTAACACATAATACAAAACTCTTTCACATATATATGGTGTTCTTTGTGTTCATTATGGTGATGGTTTAATGTTCTTTATTATTGATGAATGTTGTTGATACATGAAAGTAGCTAAGTACAATTGAATAATATGTTTGAAGTGGTTTCTAACTGAATTTTTGGAAGAGTTGTAAAAATATCCCTACATTAGTTCATGCCCCTTCTCAGTGTGGTTGGTGTTTCCAACAATTGGTATCATATTAGTCCTTCATCATAAGCCTTACAATATTGAAGGAGATCCATGGACACACAAATGGATGAACATGCAGATGAAGTTCCTCTCTTTGATGAGACATATTACTCAGCATGGAGAATAGAAATGAAAGGGTATTTGAAGGAAAAAGGAGCAGGTATTTGGAACATAGTTGTTGGTGTATTAGTTCCCTCGAAGAATCAGTCAAAATTTCCATCCCAAAAAGAAGCAAGCAAGCACAATGTAGTGGCACTAAAGACCATTTTCAATGGACTCTCAGATTATGTCAAAGAAAGCAAAGGATTCCATTCCTCCACCAAGGACATATGGTTGAAGATAGAGAAGGTATATCAAGACAAAGAAGACAATTCCATCAAGGACAATGAAGGTAAATACTATCCAAAATCCTCTGATTGCAATAATTATAAGTGTGATTATGTTGAGTGTTCTCCTGCAAGTGAAGAAGAAAATCTAGTAGTTTGTGTAGAATCAACCAACAGTTATCTTATAAATGAAGAAGAAGATTTATTGAAGTTTAAATTAAAAAATTTATCTGAGTTATACGATGTTAGCATGGAAATAGGACATTATTCAATTTCTTTTGAGTATCTTGAAAAATACACTAAGGAAGTCCTAGAAAAGTACCCAAGGCATACCATGGCACTAAAGAAAATGCTCAAAGAACAAGAAGAAAGTAAAAAGACTCAATTAGAAGAAAAATAAGAAGAGAAAAAAAGACTTAAGAATGAAATAATCATTCAAGCAGAAGAAAAGAAGAAGGTGGATGATGAGCTTAAAAAAATCCTTGAAGTTAATGTCAATCTAAAGACCTAATTGAAGAATCCAAAAGGATAGAGGAAATATTGAAAAATCAAGTAAATGAAAAGGAAGAATCATGCCATAAGTTGGAAGAAGAAGTTTTTGATCTCATAAACAAACTAGAGAATTCAAATACTCATATCAAGTTCATGAATAACGCAACAATATTAGATGAAATCCTAGATAACCAAAGATCTCCAAATGATAAATTTGGTCTTGGATACAACAAATAAGTTGCACACTCTGAAGTTGGCTCCTCTAAGAAGAACGATGCAGGCCCCTCATTTTCAAAAGGTGAAAGTAAAGTTGCAAGTCAAGAACCTACACAAATCAAGGAAACTTTCAAAATATTGGAACAAGGAAGACACCAAGAAGTGAATCCTACATAGAAAACCAAGACACCTTCAAGGTGGACACAAAATAAAAGATATGAAAATGTTTTTCTGGGTCACTGCTTCTCATGTAATAAATATGGTCACAAATTGTTAAGTACCAAAGACCTTAATACAAAATACCACAATAGTACCAAAGATATATGAATGCAATCACCACACAATATATATGAAACAATATAGAAAACCATCATTTTATTATATCAAACCCTTAGGGTAGGGAAACACCATACAATGGATCTTATTGTGGAATGGATCCTCTCCTATTCACTTGTCTCTTCGAGGGGGCATCCTCCTATTGAGCTACCACTCACAATATAATAATTTTCTTCATATATCATTTAATTGCTTTAACACCTTTGTATAGTACTACCATCACATGAGAACATTCTAGAGGAGGAATCGTCTAGAAGCATAATCTTCTAAGAAATCCTCTTACATTTATTGTATCTAATTACCCATTTATTATATCTAAATACCAAAGTGGGCCTTATTTAATAATATAGTGTACCTAGACCACCTTACATTCAATGGCCTCCACTACCTCTCTAGCTACCTAACATTTCACCCCCCTTATGAAAGTGTTTTCCTCAACGCTTGTTACGAGGGTGTACAACCATATACCAGGGTCCCATGGATAAGTGTGAACCATAGTGTTGAAGTAGACTAGAGAACCATGGTCCCACGTAGAAATGAAAGCCACCATGCTGAAGTAGTCAAACCACCATTGTAAACCAAGGTCCCATGTCCAAGTGCTCATGTAGAAATGAAAGCCACCATGCAGAAGATTTCAAAACCCAATAAAAAATTGAAAATGATGCTCCAAAGACTGACAGCTATCATGTGGATCTAAATAATAATATCCATCCACATAGTGGAAAAGGGTCATAGCAAAATGTATAAGGAATAATACCAATGTAGAATATGAAGGATGGACATTGGTAATAATGATTGGCTCTCAATTTTTCACATTGATGTTTTCTACAAAAGGTGTAGTAGAGTCATCAAATAAAATATGAAAGTGGTTGCCATCCCAGAAATGACAATTATCCATATACCAATCATCAAAATCAGCCTCAAAATGATACCAAGCATAGACTTCTTGATTATATTCATCCATGATTTCCGCCATAAAATATCTCTCCTACACATTAGCCAAGGAATCATGAATACTATGAAAACTACCCTTGAGGCCATCTGCAAATTCATGCAATGTGTCATGCAGTTGGACTTTGAATGCTTCAACCATATGTAGAATTTCCTCGAGGATTTGAGAGTGAATAGCCATTGGAAACACCACATAAAATAAACCAAAATAAATCTCTATAAATTCTCTATCCAATGGGTCTGAGCTGGTAGCAATTTGAGCACCCTGTGAAAAGTTATGGACTCTGCAATCCTATCGTTGTCACGAAAAACCCCCAAAAATGGTTGATTTTAAATCAGTGATATCTTCACTTCCATAAATCTGACTTGGATGAACTTTTTTTTAATTTGGGTGAAATTGTGAGAGGAACTCAAACCTATAATTTTTTTGATAAAATACTGCCCTAGGTGCTACAAAACTTAGAAAAATATCGCGGTCTTCCACAGAAAACACCCTAAAAAATAACAGATTTTAAAATGTCAATAACTTTACTTCTGAGACTCCATTTTGGACATTTTTATTTTTTTAATTGGGTGTTTTTCTAAGAGGAACTCAGATCTACAACCAATTTCTACAAATTTTGCACAAAAATACACATAAATCATCCATAATGTTGCAGCCCTCTTTGGCTTCTCCGTAAAAAACTGCAAAAATAGAAAAAACAAATTGTCCACAATTCTTGCCAAGGAAAGTGCTTTGATACCAATTGTTAAGTACCTCAATAGATATGCAAATATAATCACCACAAATATTGAATACACAATATATCCAGAGAGAAATATAGAAGAAACCATTCTTTTATTATATTAAACCCTTGGGGTAGGGCACTATCATACAATGGATNTGAATAATATGTTTGAAGTGGTTTCTAACTGAATTTTTGGAAGAGTTGTAAAAATATCCCTACATTAGTTCATGCCCCTTCTCAGTGTGGTTGGTGTTTCCAACAATTGGTATCATATTAGTCCTTCATCATAAGCCTTACAATATTGAAGGAGATCCATGGACACACAAATGGATGAACATGCAGATGAAGTTCCTCTCTTTGATGAGACATATTACTCAGCATGGAGAATAGAAATGAAAGGGTATTTGAAGGAAAAAGGAGCAGGTATTTGGAACATAGTTGTTGGTGTATTAGTTCCCTCGAAGAATCAGTCAAAATTTCCATCCCAAAAAGAAGCAAGCAAGCACAATGTAGTGGCACTAAAGACCATTTTCAATGGACTCTCAGATTATGTCAAAGAAAGCAAAGGATTCCATTCCTCCACCAAGGACATATGGTTGAAGATAGAGAAGGTATATCAAGACAAAGAAGACAATTCCATCAAGGACAATGAAGGTAAATACTATCCAAAATCCTCTGATTGCAATAATTATAAGTGTGATTATGTTGAGTGTTCTCCTGCAAGTGAAGAAGAAAATCTAGTAGTTTGTGTAGAATCAACCAACAGTTATCTTATAAATGAAGAAGAAGATTTATTGAAGTTTAAATTAAAAAATTTATCTGAGTTATACGATGTTAGCATGGAAATAGGACATTATTCAATTTCTTTTGAGTATCTTGAAAAATACACTAAGGAAGTCCTAGAAAAGTACCCAAGGCATACCATGGCACTAAAGAAAATGCTCAAAGAACAAGAAGAAAGTAAAAAGACTCAATTAGAAGAAAAATAAGAAGAGAAAAAAAGACTTAAGAATGAAATAATCATTCAAGCAGAAGAAAAGAAGAAGGTGGATGATGAGCTTAAAAAAATCCTTGAAGTTAATGTCAATCTAAAGACCTAATTGAAGAATCCAAAAGGATAGAGGAAATATTGAAAAATCAAGTAAATGAAAAGGAAGAATCATGCCATAAGTTGGAAGAAGAAGTTTTTGATCTCATAAACAAACTAGAGAATTCAAATACTCATATCAAGTTCATGAATAACGCAACAATATTAGATGAAATCCTAGATAACCAAAGATCTCCAAATGATAAATTTGGTCTTGGATACAACAAATAAGTTGCACACTCTGAAGTTGGCTCCTCTAAGAAGAACGATGCAGGCCCCTCATTTTCAAAAGGTGAAAGTAAAGTTGCAAGTCAAGAACCTACACAAATCAAGGAAACTTTCAAAATATTGGAACAAGGAAGACACCAAGAAGTGAATCCTACATAGAAAACCAAGACACCTTCAAGGTGGACACAAAATAAAAGATATGAAAATGTTTTTCTGGGTCACTGCTTCTCATGTAATAAATATGGTCACAAATTGTTAAGTACCAAAGACCTTAATACAAAATACCACAATAGTACCAAAGATATATGAATGCAATCACCACACAATATATATGAAACAATATAGAAAACCATCATTTTATTATATCAAACCCTTAGGGTAGGGAAACACCATACAATGGATCTTATTGTGGAATGGATCCTCTCCTATTCACTTGTCTCTTCGAGGGGGCATCCTCCTATTGAGCTACCACTCACAATATAATAATTTTCTTCATATATCATTTAATTGCTTTAACACCTTTGTATAGTACTACCATCACATGAGAACATTCTAGAGGAGGAATCGTCTAGAAGCATAATCTTCTAAGAAATCCTCTTACATTTATTGTATCTAATTACCCATTTATTATATCTAAATACCAAAGTGGGCCTTATTTAATAATATAGTGTACCTAGACCACCTTACATTCAATGGCCTCCACTACCTCTCTAGCTACCTAACATTTCACCCCCCTTATGAAAGTGTTTTCCTCAACGCTTGTTACGAGGGTGTACAACCATATACCAGGGTCCCATGGATAAGTGTGAACCATAGTGTTGAAGTAGACTAGAGAACCATGGTCCCACGTAGAAATGAAAGCCACCATGCTGAAGTAGTCAAACCACCATTGTAAACCAAGGTCCCATGTCCAAGTGCTCATGTAGAAATGAAAGCCACCATGCAGAAGATTTCAAAACCCAATAAAAAATTGAAAATGATGCTCCAAAGACTGACAGCTATCATGTGGATCTAAATAATAATATCCATCCACATAGTGGAAAAGGGTCATAGCAAAATGTATAAGGAATAATACCAATGTAGAATATGAAGGATGGACATTGGTAATAATGATTGGCTCTCAATTTTTCACATTGATGTTTTCTACAAAAGGTGTAGTAGAGTCATCAAATAAAATATGAAAGTGGTTGCCATCCCAGAAATGACAATTATCCATATACCAATCATCAAAATCAGCCTCAAAATGATACCAAGCATAGACTTCTTGATTATATTCATCCATGATTTCCGCCATAAAATATCTCTCCTACACATTAGCCAAGGAATCATGAATACTATGAAAACTACCCTTGAGGCCATCTGCAAATTCATGCAATGTGTCATGTAGTTGGACTTTGAATGCTTCAACCATATGTAGAATTTCCTCGAGGATTTGAGAGTGAATAGCCATTGGAAACACCACATAAAATATACCAAAATAAATCTCTATAAATTCTCTATCCAATGGGTCTGAGCTGGTAGCAATTTGAGCACCCTGTGAAAAGTTATGGACTCTGCAATCCTATCGTTGTCATGAAAAACCCCCAAAAATGGTTGATTTTAAATCAGTGATATATTCACTTCCATAAATCTGATTTGGATGATTTTTTTTTTAATTTGGGTGAAATTGTGAGAGGAACTCAAACCTATAATTTTTTTGAGAAAATACTGCCCTAGGTGCTACAAAACTTAGAAAAATATCGCTGTCTTCCACAGAAAACACCCTAAAAAATAGCAGATTTTAAAATGTCAATAACTTTACTTCTGAGACTCCATTTTGGACATTTTTATTTTTTTAATTGGGTTTTTTTCTAAGAGGAACTCATATCTACAACCAATTTCTACAAATTTTGCACAAAAATACACATAAATCATCCATAATGTTGCAGCCCTCTTTGGCTTCTCTGTAAAAAACTGCAAAAATAGAAAAAACAAATTGTCCACAATTCTTGCCAAGGAAAGTGCTTTGATACCAATTGTTAAGTACCTCAATAGATCTGCAAATATAATCACCACAAATATTGAATACACAATATATCCAGAGAGAAATATAGAAGAAACCATTCTTTTATTATATTAAACCCTTGGGGTAGGGCACTATCATACAATGGATCCTATTATGGAAGGGATCCTCTCATGTTCACTTGCCTCTTCAAGGGGGCATACTCCTATTGAGATACCACTCAAAATACCATATTTATATTCATATCTCATTACATTTCTTTAACCCATTTATATAGTGCTACCATCACATAAAGAACATACTAGAGGAGGAACCTTCTAGAAGCATAATATTCTAAGAAGTCCTCTTACATTTATTATATATAACTACCCATTTATTATATCTAAATACCATAGTGGGTCTTATTTAATAATATAGTGGACCTAGTTCACCTTACATTCAATGGCCTCCACTACCTCTCAGATCCTCTCATGTTCTCTTTCCTCTCCAACGGGGCATCCTCCTATTGAGCTACCACTCACAATATAATATTTCTCTTCATATCTCATTACATTGCTTTAACCCCTTTATATAGTGATATCATCACCTAAGAACATTCTAGAGGATAAATCTTCTAGAAGCATAATCTTCTAATAAGTACTCTTACATTTATTATATCTAACTACCCATTTATTATATCTAACTACCATAGTGGGCCTTATTTAATAATATAATGGACCTAGTCCACCTTACATTCAATGGCCTCCACAACCTCTCTAGCTACCTAACACAAAGCTTTGGAATGCACACATTATGCAAGAAAATATGTTGGAATATTCCATAGCATCCTAAGATGTTGGAGATGTAATCAAGTGAGACACATTGATGCTCATTGTCACACCATGAGATGTTACAGTTGCAGTGGGTTTAGCCACAAATATCAGGATTGTTGTATTTCAAGAAGATGATCAATGAGGAGTGCAATCATATAGCATGCCAAGACGAGCACATGTAACTTGGAAGGAAGACAATGTTGAAAGGATGGAAGCTCATAAAACCAATGTTGATAAACCAGGATACTTTCAAAAGTGGATGAAGAATATTGAACATCCAAACATCAATGAAAGGACAAAGAATGAGGAAACATTATATTTTATGAGGAATATGTGGATTCATGCATAAGATATCGCATACATACCCAAGGTGATATATACAAAGGTCACATACATACGTGAGATGATTGAGGAACAAGTCACGTACTTGTGGGAAAAGCCTAAAAAAGAGGGATGTTTAGATGAGTTGCGGCATGGTTTAATGATCTAACTGTGTTTTTGCAGGGTCTGAGATAGTATGCTTCGGGTTTCATTTTCTTATGTATGTTTGATGAATGTATGGGGATAATATGTGGTTGATTTTTGGAGCATATGTTTGATGATTATGTTGGATGTGTTAGTCTCTAATTTTGTCTTGATTTAGTGAGAAACCCTAATCCTAAACCCTTCCTACCTGCACTTTATTATCTGCTTTCATTTGATTTTAATCATTGTTTTCAGCTTGTTATGGTTCACATTATAGTTCTTTGGATAATTTCTTTAAGTTTGGAGTTTTAAGACATGGTTTTGAATGATGTGTCACTTCATATGACTGTTTGAAATTTACAAATTCAAATTATGCTAAGTCATTAATAGCGCTACTGGAATAACATTATTCCCGTAGCTCAAATATAATCATGCCTTAATATGCACTCGCCACCTAGATTTCATTATGATTACATAGATCGTAGACTAAGAGTTCGCATGTGTCCCACGATGGCTCTCGAATCATTTTATGATTCAAACCATTACATGATCGAATTGCTCTGTACCTACAAAGGAATCATTTCAAATCGTTCAATTCCCAAAGATCATTATCTAAACCTACCACTTGTCATTCTGATTGTGTTGAATTATAAGTGCAAGTGTATTTCAAAAGAAATTGTTATATGTTAACGGTTACAGGTTGTAAATTCAACTTCCGACAGTGCCAAGTTGCAGCATCGTCTTATCGATAGGGCACCTAAGAGAAGTCAACAAGTTTTCAGAGTGGAACTCGAGGGCACTGAGCTTCTTGAAGCATATTTGTAGATGGCACAAAGGTTTAAATACTCTGGTTGGTTTGAATTCCTCACCACGTTCCAAGGTTATGATGAACATGTATCTATGGCATTTTCATAGAACTTCGATGGTTTCGAAGTGGAGATCAGAAAGTTGTTGATCTTGATGATAGAACAGTCCATCACTAAAGATTATAGATTGGTAGTTGGAGGAGAACGTTGGTGGAAGAAGGACCATGTGGTCACAGAGTTTGTCAATCAATTTTTTCTACTAGATAAGCAAAACCAAGATTGGAGAAAGGGAGTCCCTCACAGTTGGATCCAACCATAATGGCACAGTGCTTTAAACAATATCCATAGGTATATCACCTACAAAGGAAGATTCTCATTGATTTATATATACCTCATTAGGTTGTTAATGCATCTAAACAGAGACTACCCTTTGAATCTGCCTCACTTTTTACTCAAAATCTTGAAAAAGATGTCAAAAAGGGTGTAGTCACACCCTGGTCATGTCTGCTCTGAGGGAAGTACAACAACCCTGGAGCTAGTTGGCCCAATCCCTAAATCCTGATCCACAACCTAGAAAATAGAAAAGAGGAAAAAATGGAAAAGGGTTGTTACACTGAAACAAAGTATTCCATTGATGAAACTCATGTTAAAAGGGAAATGTTCGACACAAGGGTGACAAGGACCAGTAAGAGAAAGAAACAGACTCAACAATTTCCTGTTGATACTCCTGTAGATGAAAACCAAGACAAGGCCACCACCAAAAAAGGTAA
>JZKD02S0223656.1:0-21723 GCA_000966675.3 Picea glauca
ACATACATATGCGAGTTGTCCTTCTATAGGGCACATACATACACGATTTTTTCTTAAACAGTCACATAAATCAACTTTTTAAGCTTACTTGCCGAGTTTGGTTTGCTAGGTGAATTTTGATGGTTTTTGAGTCTTCTTGGGTCTCTTTCCTAACTATTGAGTGATTGCAGAGTGATAGGAAACCTTTTTATGGTTGAATTTTCTGGTGATTTTTTCTTTCTAATCATCTTTTTCATTGGTTGTCCTTGAATCTTGGTTTGAGTGTTCGCTTCTTGGTATCCTTCTTGGTCTGTCTCTATTTTCTTGCAGTATGGTATATATATCAAGCTACTATTCAGTCCTTTCATTTTCATTCCTTTATATTCAAAATAAAAAAAGTATACATTTTTCATTTTGGCATTTTCTCTTTTGGTTTTTTAGTATTGATATTGATACATATGGAAAGATTGCATCTCATTGAAATTGTAGAGTTGAATTGAAAGTTGCATTTTAAAAAGCTTATCATCTTTTGAGAATTTAAGATTAGGACTTAACACTTTTTTTATATTCATTTCTTTGATTTGCTGAGTCATAACATCATCAATTTCACGACCACATATTTTGAGTAAACAAATCCATTAAAAGTAACGCTAATTAATTAAAATTGATTAGAAACAATTTTATTTTTCAGAGTACACAAACAAGCATAGGATATAGGGCCTTGGAATAGGATTTTGTGAGTAAACTTCTCCAAGGCTATTAAAATCAACATATGTGTCTGACCAAGGAGTGGCAAAGTCCATTAGGTAATTAGTGACGTCAAGATGCTCCACTCACACTAGAGTTAAGCACGAGGTCATGTGAAGTTGGTTGCAAATATAGCCCTCTAATACCTTCTTAGTGTCAGAGATATTTATGGGGATATATTTGTATTTGAGGGTCTTTCTAGTACCTTTACCTCTCTGAGAGGCGGTGCTTTCGATATTTCAGGCTTTGTTACCCTACCTATACAGTGAAACTGACTTACGGTTGGCTTTAGTTTCTTGACATAGGTATCCACATAGGTTACTTGCAGGGGTTATTCTGCAAGTCCCCTTTGTCAGATAAGGGTCGAACAAAACACAAACTTTATGGAGGATTACCTCTCTGTGGGGTTCTAACTGAATATGTTGTTAAGTCCATGAGGGAACTTATAACTGATTCTAATACTTCCAATATTTTGAAGGGAGTCTCAGGCCCCTCTTGGGCGATACATACCTACTCTAGTGAGGGAGCCCATTTTTCACCCACTATAGCCTATTTGTGTACATTGGCCTTTTTTCTTTACTTTGGTGTGCTCTCTGATTATTAGTTGGACTTAGGATTTTGTATTGCGTCATGATTTTTCATTGCTATGGTTAGTGGATCCCCTGTGACTCTGTCAGTTAGCACTACCCAACCCATGGTCTTCTCTCATTCTATGGGGAAAAATCCTTTTGTATTTCCGATTAGTATTCCAAATCATGATACTCAGCCAATACCTTGGGCCTCTAATAATTTTTATCTTGGTATGCAAGACATGTCTTCGCACTTGCCATCCTTTGTCTCATCTTCTTATGTGAATCCTAGTTTTGGATCTAGGGGCATGATGCCCCCTTTTTCTCCCTTTTCGTTTGGTGGGGGTCATGTCCCTCAACCAAATCCCATGGTTGGAGGTTGGAATCCTCCTTCCTCTAGACCCAATCCTAGCTTCACTTTTCCAGGAGAAAGTTCTCAAATGGGTGGCATTTATTCTTATTACATCCCATACATCTGTCCTTCTTCCGATATGTTGGTTCATATAAACTCTTTTCTCATGGTGGACCTCCTTCTTTCCTCTAGTGTTTCATCTGGGGGGAGTCGGTTTTATATTATGGGAAACCCCCTTCATGGAGTTCCTTCATTTGGGGGAAACATATATCCTCACCTAAGTAACCCTTGTCATGTCGCTTTCTCTTCACAAGCATCTTCCTCAGTGATGATTCCATTACAACCCTTTATGAATCAGTTTGGAGGAGGATACCACCCTGCCGAAAAGGCCATGGTGTATACCAGAACCCTTCCTAGCTTGCAACCTCTCAAAATTAGTCTTTATCGAAAACTGGGTCTCAAATGCCACAACCAATCATTGCAAGTCATGCTAGAATCACAAGTCCAGTCATTGCAAGTCATATTGGCATTATATGACCAACCTCTGCTAGTCATGTTGGAGATAGGTCAACAAACTCTGCAAGTCATGTTGAATACCAAAAACCATCCACTACATGTCATGCTGGGGGCATAACTATAGTCACTGCTAGTCACACTACACATACATCACCAACTTATGCTAGCCATGTTGGGGATTCATCACCAACCTCTACTAGTTATGTTGGAGATTCATCAACAACATATGCAAGTCATGTTGAAGATCTGTTACTAGCCTCTGCAAGTCATGCTGGGAGCATGTCACCAACCACTGCAAGTCATGTTGGGGGAATTAATATGATAGAGAATCCTAGACGTATAGGACATAAGCCCAAGTTCCCTTGTAGACTTTGCAATGGAGGTCATCTAACTCGTCTGTGCCTTGCTATTGTCGTGGTACAAGAAGCACGGTCCTTGTCTGATAGCCCTTTGGGTTCTGAGTCGTCTTTAGTTTTCCAACATCCTAATCCTTATTTGGTTGATACATCAGTCATGATGATGCAATATTCAGTTGATTCCACTCTTATTTTTGGGGGTGATGCATCTCTTGACCATGTTGTCTCTCATCATGTTCAACCAACAGTATTGTTGATGCAATCTTCGACCGAAACCAATCCTGTTTTTTGGGGTGATGTGTCTCTAAACCATGTTGTATCACATCCTATTCAACCAACGGTTGAAGAAGTGGTCATGCCGATGCAATCTTAATTCGATTCCACTCTTTTCTTAGAGAGTAAAAAGTATAAGGAAGAGAAATTGTCAATGCAATCTTCGGTCAATCCCACTCTTATTTTGGAGGGTGATGCTTCTTTCGACCACGTCCTTAGCATTTCTATTCTTGTACCTTCTGAACAAGATATCATTCCACTCTCTTCGAGTATCCTCCCTCCAAGTCCTAGGGTGGTTTCCTTTTATTAGAATGATCTTGTAGAAACTCAAATTCCTTCTTCTACACCCTTCCAGATAAGGATCATTCTTAGATATATTGTAGATAAGGTAACCTCTACAAGTATTTTATCCTCCCCAACTTGGAAAGATTTGGGTTTTCCCAAGCTTGTGTCAGATATTTGTGAGTTTCTGACTTTAGACGTAAGTCCTGCACGGGATCCCTGGCCTCCCCCATGATATGATTCTTAGAATAACATCCCTGAGTCTTAGTTAAGCTATTTTCTGACTCTATAAAAAGAGAAAATATTTTCCAGTGAACTTGTCTCTTTCACACTCGTTAAATGGATTTGAAAGGCCCTCTATTTGGTGTAAGTTTAACCCTTTTTAGGACCAAGTAGAATAATTTTGAAAAAGGAATACTCTAGTCACTAGTGGCTAGAAGAGTTCTCCTGGGTATTGTTTTATATTGTTTTGGGCCTGGGGGACTAAATTTACGAAAAATGACATTCTTTGGAGTTAAGTTGTAATTGCATCCCATTATCTAGCTTGCAATATTGAGCCTATTATCAGTTCCCGCTTTCTCATTACAAACCTATTACCTTAGAAATTCTCATCACCAACAAAGAAGAGCCTTGTTTATATCCTTTGCATCTTGAAACCCTATACCCTAAGAGGAAACATTCCCCCGAGTGTCCACATCTTGCATGCACCTCCTTGCATTGAGCATAGATATGTTCCACTATTGGAACTAGTTGCTTACTCGTGACACTCGTTTCTTCCATTGTATCATAGAATTCATTTTCCTATGAAAAAACAAAAAAAGACGGGAGGGAAAATAATATTATATTATATTGGCAGTAGTTGTGTCACCTTTGAACAGAGCACAAACTTTTGAGTCCAATTTTCATACAAATTTTGGTTTTAGCATGACCTTAGGAAGCTCTGATTGTTACTTAGAGTTTACTCCTTTGATTGGTTACTCTTCTGGTCCCTATGGAGAGTTTGATTGATGCCTCCTACATCACAAAGTTTCATTATCAAGTCTATGTCATCGGAGTCCTCCATATGAATCATGCTCTTGTTCAAAGGATGTCTATAAGTTTCTGTCGACCATTTCTTAGAATTATTTACTTTTCATGTTGGCCATACCCTTAGTGTATCTCAGAGTTTCATGAAGTTGTAGTCCTACTATGCACTCTATTCCTACTTTCATTATGGGTAGGTAACCTTGAACCCAACAGTCGACATCTCCTCATTGATCGTTGACTGGGGGGTTTCCTTTGTATTCGACGACAAGAAATATATTAACACATTGGGATAGATGAAATGTCTTGGATTCCATTAGACTTATTGGTGGTTTCCTCGACTTTGTCGACAATTTTCCTTATTGGATGCTATTCAGAGGGTCTTTTTCATGCACTACTTGCATCCGGTGCATGCGAAAGATGCACAAGGTCATTGGTTCATGAACATCCTCTTCATTCAAGTTCCTCCAAATCATTAAGATGTTTCTTTGTACCTCCTGTTGACTATGAGAGATGTCTTAATTCTCTCCTTTCAACGGGTCTCCTTCCATCAACTTTAGCTCATCTATTTTGGAAATGAGGCCTAGAGTCCTAGGAGTACCTAGTGGCTTGCACTCATCAATGTCAAGTTCTCTCTCCATCGAAAGTTGGGAATACATCAATGTCTCCTGATCGATGGATTCTTCAATTGTTCGACCTCAACACCTTCATTCACACTTGTAAGAATGTACTTAGTTCCTTTATACCTACTTTTATTATTGGTAGGTTGTCTCATGTTTTTTAACGGTATACATTAATGACCGATAATAAAATGAAGTCTCATTTTGTTTGACCTCAAATCCTTTATTCACATGATGTAGACATGCACCTTTGGCGAATCGTATAGAAGAATTGAAGACATTAGTTTATAGTAGCAATTCCTGAGTTGTTGCTATCATTCATTGGACCAATACCTATATGAATTTAGTGATCATGAGATATCATATTGTACTCCATTGTATACATATATCATAGATTCTCCTCTAACCTCACACATTAGGGGGCATCTGTTATAGAAAGTTTTGCCTCACCCCATGTAACTTGTTGAGAATTCCTTTCCATTTCCCTATGCAGGCTTGAAGTCCCCTTTTTCACTTCCTAGAGCCAAAAAATCATATTTTTCACATATACGCACCCTACAAGTTAAACAACATGCTTATACACAGGTTGCACCACTACACCCTGCGTACATCGAGTTTGGTGCTCAAAATTAAAAATTGTGTTGGGTTTCCATGTCACACCATGAAGATCCATGTTCCTTGACCTTCCATATATTGGAAATGTTCCAACTCGGCCCTTTAGATCCATTTGAAGGCTATAAATTGGGCTATATCCAAACCATGGAAGAGGAGAGAATTCAAATTTGGAGAGAAAAGATACTCTAGAGAAATTTTCACTTCACATTGAGTCTGCATCCCTTTGTCCTTTAAAGTTTGAACACATTGTTCAACCCCCAAGCTCTTCCCTGTTTGACGAAGAACTTCATTGTCTCTTTTATATGAGATTTCCTTTGGTGGAGGATTGAAGTGGTGGAGGCCTAGCTGGAAGGGACTTAGTTTCTTGGTTCTGAGACGTGTCGACATGGAAGTTTGTCACTCATACACTTATGTTGATCAATTTTTAATAGAAATACTCTTTTCTCATCCAATTGATATATTGCAAATATTTGAATTATTATTCCATGGGTGTATTTGTTATGAATGTTAATGGATTATGCTATTGTATGTGCTAACACTATATATTATCACTATATGCTTGCATATCTGGGTTGTTGAGGACAAGTTGTAGGTATAAAGTTTTGATTTGCATGCTCAACGATGGTCTTCATCGAATGTCCGGACGCAGTAGGCTCTTTATATTGTCTTGTTAGCATTTTCATTTATATAGCATACTTGGTATTAGAGTTGATTTCTACAGTCATTTCTTCTGTTGTGGTTTACCCCATGCCATAGAGTGATTTTCCTCATCACAATACCTTGAGTGACAAATCAATTATTAACAGTTTTCCTTTCAGAACAAAGACAAGTAAAAAACCAACAACAAAATATGTTTTCCAAACCTTATTTCAAATTTCAAATCTAGCCAGATAATTAGAGTGACGATTCCACTATTCGAATAAGATGACAAAATCTTCAAATAACTAGCACATGAATTCCATAATAAACGTGTCATGGAATTACAAGGAACAAAAAACACTTATCTGAAATTTAGAAATTGCTAGCAATTGTTGAAGGGTGTGCCACTTTCCACCCAACCATAAGCACAACTGCTCTTGTTGTTTTCTCAGATGGTGACCTCCTAGCCATAGTATGATGCCATGAGAGGAATTATTTTAATCAACATATGAGACAAGATGAAGGCCACTCTCCTTCACCTACAAGAACTCAACAAGCCAAGTCCACCAAGCAAGGGGATGCTCTTTGAACAAAGAGATACAACAACTGTCATACACAACACATGGGATGCATTTCACCACCCAAAAGTCCCTCAACGCCCTCCCCTCTTAGTTCCTTTGTGATTTCTCAGCCAATCACTAAAATTTCATATCCCCGTTTATCAACCTGATTTTGAAGACGGTTGTCAATGTTTATTGCACCCAAAAACCATGTTTCTTATCTTCTCTCTATTTTCTCGAAACCAAAAGAGTTTCTCACACTCTTATCCACTCATATTTGGTCCCTAGACCCAACCACGTGTGTCCCATCTTGTTTTCCCACGATTTTCCTCTTTTTACTTCCTTCTAATTCAATATTTCGTGGGTCAAATCCCCTAATTCATGGGTCAAATCAGAAAACTCCAAATGGGTACTATGCCCATACTCTCATTGATTTTTGAGGAGGACCAACCAACCACCAAATTGACTAGTAATTAAATCTTATGGGACAGAGGACTATTCTGGGTCTGGGAATTTTAAAATCCAACAAAGTACTTCCTAGCAGTGGTCATCTCAACCAGTCATGGTTCCCCTCTCCATTCTCTCTCATGAAATCATAATCTATATAGGAATCACCTTCAATAGTTATTCAACATTTTTCTTTTTACATTAATAATAGAAATATTCACATTGCCTTCTTTAGCAAAGGTTCAATATTTCCCCAAAATCCACACGCAACAAATATGTCCATATTATTCTAGAAGGAATGCAATTATATTTATAAGCTGGGGGAAATAGGGGTATTACAATCCCCTCCTCCTTAAATGTGCACCGTCCTCGATGTTCTTTACATCTCAACAACACCAATCATATCTTCTTTTTTCATCTGCTTCAACAATGTTGTTCCTCTTTCTTGGTATGGTCCTTTCCCAGACTCTTGGCCTTTGTCACATGCCTACAATAATCTCAAACAACAAGCATATTATTTAAAATTTCAAGCAAAAACATTTTAATGTTGTTAAAAACTCAAGAGGAAATATTCACATCAACACAGTACTTATATGTTCAATTTCATGGATCCACATCCAGTTGGTTGTCTTACTAACTTATCCCACTATTTCCTTGACATACCCATCGTGTGCATGATGTCGATCAACACTCTATAAGAGTTATCAAAATATCCTCTTCCTTATGGTCACTCACCCTCCAGGCCCAAGCTTAGGCATTCCCTTCTCTACTATACAGTCCCTCAGGCAATCCATATTGCATTTCCAAGGTTTTTGAACACAAGAAGAATTTCAGAGACTTCATCAAGTCTTATAGTCAAGGAATCCCTCTGAATTGATCTATTGAGGTGTCTACCTATCTCATGTTACCTCAACATGATATTATTTTATGGTGATCATGGCTTATCACAGGGTTTTCATGTCACAATAGTATCCTTTTTCCACGCTTTCCAAGATTTACAACCATCATCTATCGCTCTGGGACAGATCTGTTATCTCACCTGTATCACATGCATACAATAACCGTGGGACACAACATCAATTTCAATATAATTTATTTCAAATATGCTACCCACATATTTCTAATTTTAACATTTCCATTTTCAGATCTGTTCCATACATGAACCAGATTCCACAAGCCCGAGACTTCTTTCCTGAGGCAGTTTGTCTATTTTTACAATCAACATGCATTGGTATTCCTTATGGGCTTACAAAACTTCCATATTCAAGACCCTTCTTCCTACAATTCTATATTCACATAGCCAAACAAATTGTTATCTCTCATACACATTATATTCCCTTTACACATTTGCATTGGCTTCCAAACAATCTTCAAAAATATGTGCATACTAAAAATCACATTTATTTACTCAAAAAGGAAATACCGTTCCTTCCAAATGCATTAATTTAGCATACCAAGCCTTTCAAAATGCAATCAAACATCAAATGAATTTAATCAATGTGCCAATTTCCATGGCCACATTCACACACAATGCACCCTTGCATTGATTTTTAGATTATTACTTTTCATATTAGGAACTTTTCCTTGGTGGGTTGGAACTCAACCAACCTTTTACCACATGGTTCCTTTATACACATTTATTTTTACATCAAAACTGTATTTTCCTTCTTCAGCTAATCATGACCTCAAATCAACATACATGAAACTAAAAGTTTCACATTAATCATTCAAGCATTCTTTCTTCATTGGTAACTAGGGTGCCGACATTTATGGACACTCAATTCCTCTCTTTACCATTCTATAACTCCAGTAGAGTATTGGAAGTTCCTCCCTCCATAATGGATAGTCCATTTCCTTCCTTCTCATGCAAACATGCATTTCCTTAATATATTAATCAATGTGTTGTTTATGAGAACCCTTGTTCCCAATCATTCTCGATTGATCAAGTATTCATGACACTTTGTTCATGAATTTTCTTGAAAGGATCTCAATCATCCTTGGCTGCTAGGGGATCCTCCCTCTACCCTCCAGGTTCTTATTTCCTGAATCATACCATGCTTTGGTATCAATGGAATACAATGAACACTTAGAATCACATGCCTATCATAAGATAATAAAATATATTAAAAGGCATTTTTTCTCCAATCCCTTCATACCATATACCATACTGGTATGAAAAATGTTTGGAGGCCATCACCCCTTTTTCATTTTACCTCATCAATGGCGCCTCATGAGGAGCCCCCAAAGTCCCTTCATCAATATTTCAACAACAATTTTCTTGTATATCTCTTCTGCTTGAGGTTTTCCATCATTGGCAACTGTCTTCCCCAACAACTCCAATTTTTTTCTACACATGTATGCATTATCATGGTCATAATTATATCAGATATCATGTTAAATTAAAATGCATATGTCATAGCATTTAATATTAGAATAACAATTCCATATTTGTCTCAACATATTCATATGCACTCTACAACATCATTCCTTATTTTTTTTAAGAGTGCAACCACAATCAAATTTTTAGCTACCTATATAATCTTGCAACCATCAACATTCTAGTGTCAAAACAATTATGTGCATCAACATAACCATTTATCACCCCATAGAAACATAATACTCAACGAGAAAGGAGTTAAGGGAGTCTTCCCTTTTTCTAATTCATACATAGTCTAAGACTGCTCAACCTAACTAAATTATTTTCAAGGCGTCATTTCCTTCTCACAATATAGCTTAACCAAGCTCAATTCATTGAAACATATTTATTAATTTGTTTATTTTTATTTGCTTTCACAATTGTTCCTTTTTTAGGTTTATAACTTTGTTAAGTAAATTAGAGTTTTTAGAGCAAGGAAAGTGTTTCTCCTTTTCTCCTCCTTTGCTTAAGCAATCTATCCCTCTTGTGATCCAGATTATTTTCGGCACGAAATGAGATCGAAGATATAATAAAGAAATGCACAGAGATATCGCAGATATTCAATAATATAACAGAAATATATCAGATATGCAACCATAAACATAGATATACAGTAATACATGATTTCTATTAATGAAATAAATGTACAGAGACTGTAAAATATAGAGTGAAAGACTCGATAGAATGGTGGCATCTTATCTCTAAGAAGAGATGTGACGACTACTCCCATTCGCAAGAAGATGATTACAATGAGGCTCTAAAGGCCTTTTTACAATAAACAAGAATGAAAAAAGTCCTAGACATCCAAAAAATTAACCCTAGGAGATGAAGCGCCAAAAGTCATGTGGGCCCCGTTTGGGTAAGTTAGTACATCAACTTCCCAGGGTCGTAACTTTTGCATACGATCTCTGGTTTAGGACTATGATAGCTCGTTGGAAAGGTATCATCGAGGAGATTAATTTTGGGGGCTCAATCATACCTTTAGATATCATTGAGAACATCGATCTTGAAAAACCTTCATTTGGGCCCTCAAAATGGCCCTGGAAGTTAAAAACTGCTAAAAATAGTAAATTGCCAAATTTTCCAGAAAATTATTTTGACCCAGTCAGAAAAGGTTGGTGGCCACTGATATCCACTTGGATCAATCCTTCCTCTTTAGTAAGCAATGGTATCCATTGTGTTGAGTTCCCAGGGGAGAGGGAAAAGTGTTCGTTGAATCTGCATCTTGGTGAGTTGCTTTCCTTTCTAGAGACGTTGTGCTACTCAGTTTGTGGAAGTCTGTCACAAACCTATTGAGGATGGGGCTATTCAACAAGTCAGGCTACATGAGAGGACGATGTGTAGAAGGAATATTTTCTCTTTTCTACAACCTTGTCGACCTGCTTCTGTTGGACAGAAGGTGCTTGGGGCGAAGCTATAGTGGTTGCAGTGTCCTTCTGTTCCCATTTTGAACATATTGTGAAGAAGNACATACATATGCGAGTTGTCCTTCTATAGGGCACATACATACACGATTTTTTCTTAAACAGTCACATAAATCAACTTTTTAAGCTTACTTGCCGAGTTTGGTTTGCTAGGTGAATTTTGATGGTTTTTGAGTCTTCTTGGGTCTCTTTCCTAACTATTGAGTGATTGCAGAGTGATAGGAAACCTTTTTATGGTTGAATTTTCTGGTGATTTTTTCTTTCTAATCATCTTTTTCATTGGTTGTCCTTGAATCTTGGTTTGAGTGTTCGCTTCTTGGTATCCTTCTTGGTCTGTCTCTATTTTCTTGCAGTATGGTATATATATCAAGCTACTATTCAGTCCTTTCATTTTCATTCCTTTATATTCAAAATAAAAAAAGTATACATTTTTCATTTTGGCATTTTCTCTTTTGGTTTTTTAGTATTGATATTGATACATATGGAAAGATTGCATCTCATTGAAATTGTAGAGTTGAATTGAAAGTTGCATTTTAAAAAGCTTATCATCTTTTGAGAATTTAAGATTAGGACTTAACACTTTTTTTATATTCATTTCTTTGATTTGCTGAGTCATAACATCATCAATTTCACGACCACATATTTTGAGTAAACAAATCCATTAAAAGTAACGCTAATTAATTAAAATTGATTAGAAACAATTTTATTTTTCAGAGTACACAAACAAGCATAGGATATAGGGCCTTGGAATAGGATTTTGTGAGTAAACTTCTCCAAGGCTATTAAAATCAACATATGTGTCTGACCAAGGAGTGGCAAAGTCCATTAGGTAATTAGTGACGTCAAGATGCTCCACTCACACTAGAGTTAAGCACGAGGTCATGTGAAGTTGGTTGCAAATATAGCCCTCTAATACCTTCTTAGTGTCAGAGATATTTATGGGGATATATTTGTATTTGAGGGTCTTTCTAGTACCTTTACCTCTCTGAGAGGCGGTGCTTTCGATATTTCAGGCTTTGTTACCCTACCTATACAGTGAAACTGACTTACGGTTGGCTTTAGTTTCTTGACATAGGTATCCACATAGGTTACTTGCAGGGGTTATTCTGCAAGTCCCCTTTGTCAGATAAGGGTCGAACAAAACACAAACTTTATGGAGGATTACCTCTCTGTGGGGTTCTAACTGAATATGTTGTTAAGTCCATGAGGGAACTTATAACTGATTCTAATACTTCCAATATTTTGAAGGGAGTCTCAGGCCCCTCTTGGGCGATACATACCTACTCTAGTGAGGGAGCCCATTTTTCACCCACTATAGCCTATTTGTGTACATTGGCCTTTTTTCTTTACTTTGGTGTGCTCTCTGATTATTAGTTGGACTTAGGATTTTGTATTGCGTCATGATTTTTCATTGCTATGGTTAGTGGATCCCCTGTGACTCTGTCAGTTAGCACTACCCAACCCATGGTCTTCTCTCATTCTATGGGGAAAAATCCTTTTGTATTTCCGATTAGTATTCCAAATCATGATACTCAGCCAATACCTTGGGCCTCTAATAATTTTTATCTTGGTATGCAAGACATGTCTTCGCACTTGCCATCCTTTGTCTCATCTTCTTATGTGAATCCTAGTTTTGGATCTAGGGGCATGATGCCCCCTTTTTCTCCCTTTTCGTTTGGTGGGGGTCATGTCCCTCAACCAAATCCCATGGTTGGAGGTTGGAATCCTCCTTCCTCTAGACCCAATCCTAGCTTCACTTTTCCAGGAGAAAGTTCTCAAATGGGTGGCATTTATTCTTATTACATCCCATACATCTGTCCTTCTTCCGATATGTTGGTTCATATAAACTCTTTTCTCATGGTGGACCTCCTTCTTTCCTCTAGTGTTTCATCTGGGGGGAGTCGGTTTTATATTATGGGAAACCCCCTTCATGGAGTTCCTTCATTTGGGGGAAACATATATCCTCACCTAAGTAACCCTTGTCATGTCGCTTTCTCTTCACAAGCATCTTCCTCAGTGATGATTCCATTACAACCCTTTATGAATCAGTTTGGAGGAGGATACCACCCTGCCGAAAAGGCCATGGTGTATACCAGAACCCTTCCTAGCTTGCAACCTCTCAAAATTAGTCTTTATCGAAAACTGGGTCTCAAATGCCACAACCAATCATTGCAAGTCATGCTAGAATCACAAGTCCAGTCATTGCAAGTCATATTGGCATTATATGACCAACCTCTGCTAGTCATGTTGGAGATAGGTCAACAAACTCTGCAAGTCATGTTGAATACCAAAAACCATCCACTACATGTCATGCTGGGGGCATAACTATAGTCACTGCTAGTCACACTACACATACATCACCAACTTATGCTAGCCATGTTGGGGATTCATCACCAACCTCTACTAGTTATGTTGGAGATTCATCAACAACATATGCAAGTCATGTTGAAGATCTGTTACTAGCCTCTGCAAGTCATGCTGGGAGCATGTCACCAACCACTGCAAGTCATGTTGGGGGAATTAATATGATAGAGAATCCTAGACGTATAGGACATAAGCCCAAGTTCCCTTGTAGACTTTGCAATGGAGGTCATCTAACTCGTCTGTGCCTTGCTATTGTCGTGGTACAAGAAGCACGGTCCTTGTCTGATAGCCCTTTGGGTTCTGAGTCGTCTTTAGTTTTCCAACATCCTAATCCTTATTTGGTTGATACATCAGTCATGATGATGCAATATTCAGTTGATTCCACTCTTATTTTTGGGGGTGATGCATCTCTTGACCATGTTGTCTCTCATCATGTTCAACCAACAGTATTGTTGATGCAATCTTCGACCGAAACCAATCCTGTTTTTTGGGGTGATGTGTCTCTAAACCATGTTGTATCACATCCTATTCAACCAACGGTTGAAGAAGTGGTCATGCCGATGCAATCTTAATTCGATTCCACTCTTTTCTTAGAGAGTAAAAAGTATAAGGAAGAGAAATTGTCAATGCAATCTTCGGTCAATCCCACTCTTATTTTGGAGGGTGATGCTTCTTTCGACCACGTCCTTAGCATTTCTATTCTTGTACCTTCTGAACAAGATATCATTCCACTCTCTTCGAGTATCCTCCCTCCAAGTCCTAGGGTGGTTTCCTTTTATTAGAATGATCTTGTAGAAACTCAAATTCCTTCTTCTACACCCTTCCAGATAAGGATCATTCTTAGATATATTGTAGATAAGGTAACCTCTACAAGTATTTTATCCTCCCCAACTTGGAAAGATTTGGGTTTTCCCAAGCTTGTGTCAGATATTTGTGAGTTTCTGACTTTAGACGTAAGTCCTGCACGGGATCCCTGGCCTCCCCCATGATATGATTCTTAGAATAACATCCCTGAGTCTTAGTTAAGCTATTTTCTGACTCTATAAAAAGAGAAAATATTTTCCAGTGAACTTGTCTCTTTCACACTCGTTAAATGGATTTGAAAGGCCCTCTATTTGGTGTAAGTTTAACCCTTTTTAGGACCAAGTAGAATAATTTTGAAAAAGGAATACTCTAGTCACTAGTGGCTAGAAGAGTTCTCCTGGGTATTGTTTTATATTGTTTTGGGCCTGGGGGACTAAATTTACGAAAAATGACATTCTTTGGAGTTAAGTTGTAATTGCATCCCATTATCTAGCTTGCAATATTGAGCCTATTATCAGTTCCCGCTTTCTCATTACAAACCTATTACCTTAGAAATTCTCATCACCAACAAAGAAGAGCCTTGTTTATATCCTTTGCATCTTGAAACCCTATACCCTAAGAGGAAACATTCCCCCGAGTGTCCACATCTTGCATGCACCTCCTTGCATTGAGCATAGATATGTTCCACTATTGGAACTAGTTGCTTACTCGTGACACTCGTTTCTTCCATTGTATCATAGAATTCATTTTCCTATGAAAAAACAAAAAAAGACGGGAGGGAAAATAATATTATATTATATTGGCAGTAGTTGTGTCACCTTTGAACAGAGCACAAACTTTTGAGTCCAATTTTCATACAAATTTTGGTTTTAGCATGACCTTAGGAAGCTCTGATTGTTACTTAGAGTTTACTCCTTTGATTGGTTACTCTTCTGGTCCCTATGGAGAGTTTGATTGATGCCTCCTACATCACAAAGTTTCATTATCAAGTCTATGTCATCGGAGTCCTCCATATGAATCATGCTCTTGTTCAAAGGATGTCTATAAGTTTCTGTCGACCATTTCTTAGAATTATTTACTTTTCATGTTGGCCATACCCTTAGTGTATCTCAGAGTTTCATGAAGTTGTAGTCCTACTATGCACTCTATTCCTACTTTCATTATGGGTAGGTAACCTTGAACCCAACAGTCGACATCTCCTCATTGATCGTTGACTGGGGGGTTTCCTTTGTATTCGACGACAAGAAATATATTAACACATTGGGATAGATGAAATGTCTTGGATTCCATTAGACTTATTGGTGGTTTCCTCGACTTTGTCGACAATTTTCCTTATTGGATGCTATTCAGAGGGTCTTTTTCATGCACTACTTGCATCCGGTGCATGCGAAAGATGCACAAGGTCATTGGTTCATGAACATCCTCTTCATTCAAGTTCCTCCAAATCATTAAGATGTTTCTTTGTACCTCCTGTTGACTATGAGAGATGTCTTAATTCTCTCCTTTCAACGGGTCTCCTTCCATCAACTTTAGCTCATCTATTTTGGAAATGAGGCCTAGAGTCCTAGGAGTACCTAGTGGCTTGCACTCATCAATGTCAAGTTCTCTCTCCATCGAAAGTTGGGAATACATCAATGTCTCCTGATCGATGGATTCTTCAATTGTTCGACCTCAACACCTTCATTCACACTTGTAAGAATGTACTTAGTTCCTTTATACCTACTTTTATTATTGGTAGGTTGTCTCATGTTTTTTAACGGTATACATTAATGACCGATAATAAAATGAAGTCTCATTTTGTTTGACCTCAAATCCTTTATTCACATGATGTAGACATGCACCTTTGGCGAATCGTATAGAAGAATTGAAGACATTAGTTTATAGTAGCAATTCCTGAGTTGTTGCTATCATTCATTGGACCAATACCTATATGAATTTAGTGATCATGAGATATCATATTGTACTCCATTGTATACATATATCATAGATTCTCCTCTAACCTCACACATTAGGGGGCATCTGTTATAGAAAGTTTTGCCTCACCCCATGTAACTTGTTGAGAATTCCTTTCCATTTCCCTATGCAGGCTTGAAGTCCCCTTTTTCACTTCCTAGAGCCAAAAAATCATATTTTTCACATATACGCACCCTACAAGTTAAACAACATGCTTATACACAGGTTGCACCACTACACCCTGCGTACATCGAGTTTGGTGCTCAAAATTAAAAATTGTGTTGGGTTTCCATGTCACACCATGAAGATCCATGTTCCTTGACCTTCCATATATTGGAAATGTTCCAACTCGGCCCTTTAGATCCATTTGAAGGCTATAAATTGGGCTATATCCAAACCATGGAAGAGGAGAGAATTCAAATTTGGAGAGAAAAGATACTCTAGAGAAATTTTCACTTCACATTGAGTCTGCATCCCTTTGTCCTTTAAAGTTTGAACACATTGTTCAACCCCCAAGCTCTTCCCTGTTTGACGAAGAACTTCATTGTCTCTTTTATATGAGATTTCCTTTGGTGGAGGATTGAAGTGGTGGAGGCCTAGCTGGAAGGGACTTAGTTTCTTGGTTCTGAGACGTGTCGACATGGAAGTTTGTCACTCATACACTTATGTTGATCAATTTTTAATAGAAATACTCTTTTCTCATCCAATTGATATATTGCAAATATTTGAATTATTATTCCATGGGTGTATTTGTTATGAATGTTAATGGATTATGCTATTGTATGTGCTAACACTATATATTATCACTATATGCTTGCATATCTGGGTTGTTGAGGACAAGTTGTAGGTATAAAGTTTTGATTTGCATGCTCAACGATGGTCTTCATCGAATGTCCGGACGCAGTAGGCTCTTTATATTGTCTTGTTAGCATTTTCATTTATATAGCATACTTGGTATTAGAGTTGATTTCTACAGTCATTTCTTCTGTTGTGGTTTACCCCATGCCATAGAGTGATTTTCCTCATCACAATACCTTGAGTGACAAATCAATTATTAACAGTTTTCCTTTCAGAACAAAGACAAGTAAAAAACCAACAACAAAATATGTTTTCCAAACCTTATTTCAAATTTCAAATCTAGCCAGATAATTAGAGTGACGATTCCACTATTCGAATAAGATGACAAAATCTTCAAATAACTAGCACATGAATTCCATAATAAACGTGTCATGGAATTACAAGGAACAAAAAACACTTATCTGAAATTTAGAAATTGCTAGCAATTGTTGAAGGGTGTGCCACTTTCCACCCAACCATAAGCACAACTGCTCTTGTTGTTTTCTCAGATGGTGACCTCCTAGCCATAGTATGATGCCATGAGAGGAATTATTTTAATCAACATATGAGACAAGATGAAGGCCACTCTCCTTCACCTACAAGAACTCAACAAGCCAAGTCCACCAAGCAAGGGGATGCTCTTTGAACAAAGAGATACAACAACTGTCATACACAACACATGGGATGCATTTCACCACCCAAAAGTCCCTCAACGCCCTCCCCTCTTAGTTCCTTTGTGATTTCTCAGCCAATCACTAAAATTTCATATCCCCGTTTATCAACCTGATTTTGAAGACGGTTGTCAATGTTTATTGCACCCAAAAACCATGTTTCTTATCTTCTCTCTATTTTCTCGAAACCAAAAGAGTTTCTCACACTCTTATCCACTCATATTTGGTCCCTAGACCCAACCACGTGTGTCCCATCTTGTTTTCCCACGATTTTCCTCTTTTTACTTCCTTCTAATTCAATATTTCGTGGGTCAAATCCCCTAATTCATGGGTCAAATCAGAAAACTCCAAATGGGTACTATGCCCATACTCTCATTGATTTTTGAGGAGGACCAACCAACCACCAAATTGACTAGTAATTAAATCTTATGGGACAGAGGACTATTCTGGGTCTGGGAATTTTAAAATCCAACAAAGTACTTCCTAGCAGTGGTCATCTCAACCAGTCATGGTTCCCCTCTCCATTCTCTCTCATGAAATCATAATCTATATAGGAATCACCTTCAATAGTTATTCAACATTTTTCTTTTTACATTAATAATAGAAATATTCACATTGCCTTCTTTAGCAAAGGTTCAATATTTCCCCAAAATCCACACGCAACAAATATGTCCATATTATTCTAGAAGGAATGCAATTATATTTATAAGCTGGGGGAAATAGGGGTATTACAATCCCCTCCTCCTTAAATGTGCACCGTCCTCGATGTTCTTTACATCTCAACAACACCAATCATATCTTCTTTTTTCATCTGCTTCAACAATGTTGTTCCTCTTTCTTGGTATGGTCCTTTCCCAGACTCTTGGCCTTTGTCACATGCCTACAATAATCTCAAACAACAAGCATATTATTTAAAATTTCAAGCAAAAACATTTTAATGTTGTTAAAAACTCAAGAGGAAATATTCACATCAACACAGTACTTATATGTTCAATTTCATGGATCCACATCCAGTTGGTTGTCTTACTAACTTATCCCACTATTTCCTTGACATACCCATCGTGTGCATGATGTCGATCAACACTCTATAAGAGTTATCAAAATATCCTCTTCCTTATGGTCACTCACCCTCCAGGCCCAAGCTTAGGCATTCCCTTCTCTACTATACAGTCCCTCAGGCAATCCATATTGCATTTCCAAGGTTTTTGAACACAAGAAGAATTTCAGAGACTTCATCAAGTCTTATAGTCAAGGAATCCCTCTGAATTGATCTATTGAGGTGTCTACCTATCTCATGTTACCTCAACATGATATTATTTTATGGTGATCATGGCTTATCACAGGGTTTTCATGTCACAATAGTATCCTTTTTCCACGCTTTCCAAGATTTACAACCATCATCTATCGCTCTGGGACAGATCTGTTATCTCACCTGTATCACATGCATACAATAACCGTGGGACACAACATCAATTTCAATATAATTTATTTCAAATATGCTACCCACATATTTCTAATTTTAACATTTCCATTTTCAGATCTGTTCCATACATGAACCAGATTCCACAAGCCCGAGACTTCTTTCCTGAGGCAGTTTGTCTATTTTTACAATCAACATGCATTGGTATTCCTTATGGGCTTACAAAACTTCCATATTCAAGACCCTTCTTCCTACAATTCTATATTCACATAGCCAAACAAATTGTTATCTCTCATACACATTATATTCCCTTTACACATTTGCATTGGCTTCCAAACAATCTTCAAAAATATGTGCATACTAAAAATCACATTTATTTACTCAAAAAGGAAATACCGTTCCTTCCAAATGCATTAATTTAGCATACCAAGCCTTTCAAAATGCAATCAAACATCAAATGAATTTAATCAATGTGCCAATTTCCATGGCCACATTCACACACAATGCACCCTTGCATTGATTTTTAGATTATTACTTTTCATATTAGGAACTTTTCCTTGGTGGGTTGGAACTCAACCAACCTTTTACCACATGGTTCCTTTATACACATTTATTTTTACATCAAAACTGTATTTTCCTTCTTCAGCTAATCATGACCTCAAATCAACATACATGAAACTAAAAGTTTCACATTAATCATTCAAGCATTCTTTCTTCATTGGTAACTAGGGTGCCGACATTTATGGACACTCAATTCCTCTCTTTACCATTCTATAACTCCAGTAGAGTATTGGAAGTTCCTCCCTCCATAATGGATAGTCCATTTCCTTCCTTCTCATGCAAACATGCATTTCCTTAATATATTAATCAATGTGTTGTTTATGAGAACCCTTGTTCCCAATCATTCTCGATTGATCAAGTATTCATGACACTTTGTTCATGAATTTTCTTGAAAGGATCTCAATCATCCTTGGCTGCTAGGGGATCCTCCCTCTACCCTCCAGGTTCTTATTTCCTGAATCATACCATGCTTTGGTATCAATGGAATACAATGAACACTTAGAATCACATGCCTATCATAAGATAATAAAATATATTAAAAGGCATTTTTTCTCCAATCCCTTCATACCATATACCATACTGGTATGAAAAATGTTTGGAGGCCATCACCCCTTTTTCATTTTACCTCATCAATGGCGCCTCATGAGGAGCCCCCAAAGTCCCTTCATCAATATTTCAACAACAATTTTCTTGTATATCTCTTCTGCTTGAGGTTTTCCATCATTGGCAACTGTCTTCCCCAACAACTCCAATTTTTTTCTACACATGTATGCATTATCATGGTCATAATTATATCAGATATCATGTTAAATTAAAATGCATATGTCATAGCATTTAATATTAGAATAACAATTCCATATTTGTCTCAACATATTCATATGCACTCTACAACATCATTCCTTATTTTTTTTAAGAGTGCAACCACAATCAAATTTTTAGCTACCTATATAATCTTGCAACCATCAACATTCTAGTGTCAAAACAATTATGTGCATCAAAATAACCATTTATCACCCCATAGAAACATAATACTCAACGAGAAAGGAGTTAAGGGAGTCTTCCCTTTTTCTAATTCCTACATAGTCTAAGACTGTTCAACCTAACTAAATTATTTTCAAGGCGTCATTTCCTTCTCACAATATAACTTAACCAAGCTCAATTCATTGAAACATATTTATTAATTTGTTTATTTTTATTTGCTTTCACAATTGTTCCTTTTTTAGGTTTATAACTTTGTTAAGTAAATTAGAGATTTTAGAGCAAGGAAAGTGTTTCTCCTTTTCTCCTCCTTTGCTTAAGCAATCTATCCCTCTTGTGATCCAGATTATTTTCGGCACGAAATGAGATCGGAGATATAATAAATAAATGCACAGAGATATCGCAGATATTCAATAATATAACAGAAATATATCAGATATGCAACCATAAACACAGATATACAGTAATACATGATTTCTATTAATGAAATAAATGTACAGAGACTGTAAAATATAGAGTGAAAGACTCGATAGAATGGTGGCATCTTATCTCTAAGAAGAGATGTGACGACTACTCCCATTCGCAAGAAGATGATTACAATGAGGCTCTAAAGGCCTTTTTACAATAAACAAGAATGAAAAAAGTCCTAGACATCCAAAAAATTAACCCTAGGAGATGAAGCGCCAAAAGTCATGTGGGCCCCGTTTGGGTAAGTTAGTACATCAACTTCCCAGGGTCGTAACTTTTGCATACGATCTCTGGTTTAGGACTATGATAGCTCGTTGGAAAGGTATCATCGAGGAGATTAATTTTGGGGGCTCAATCATACCTTTAGATATCATTGAGAACATCGATCTTGAAAAACCTTCATTTGGGCCCTCAAAATGGCCCTGGAAGTTAAAAACTGCTAAAAATAGTAAATTGCCAAATTTTCCAGAAAATTATTTTGACCCAGTCAGAAAAGGTTGGTGGCCACTGATATCCACTTGGATCAATCCTTCCTCTTTAGTAAGCAATGGTATCCATTGTGTTGAGTTCCCAGGGGAGAGGGAAAAGTGTTCGTTGAATCTGCATCTTGGTGAGTTGCTTTCCTTTCTAGAGACGTTGTGCTACTCAGTTTGTGGAAGTCTGTCACAAACCTATTGAGGATGGGGCTATTCAACAAGTCAGGCTACATGAGAGGACGATGTGTAGAAGGAATATTTTCTCTTTTCTACAACCTTGTCGACCTGCTTCTGTTGGACAGAAGGTGCTTGGGGCGAAGCTATAGTGGTTGCAGTGTCCTTCTGTTCCCATTTTGAACATATTGTGAAGAAG
>JZKD02S0223667.1:0-12505 GCA_000966675.3 Picea glauca
AAGGAAAAATCTTCATGTAGAGTGTTTCTCAACTTCATTTACAATAAAATAGCAATGTCTCATGTGAGATCCTTATATATAGCCTATAGAAATGTCTCATGTGAGATCCTTATATATAGCCTATAGAAATGTCTCATGTGAGATACTTATATATAGCCTAGGGAGGGATAAAATATTACTTCCTCCAACTACCTAGTCAAAAAATACAATAAAAATGAGGTGGTCAAACCACATGTACAAAGATCCAAGTGAAAAGGCCCCAAGAGAGTGTAAYRTCTCCCTTAATRAAGGAAGAAKGTGAATCCAAGGTGTAATGTHTAGCATCCAAAGGCCTCCAAAGGGGTAGATCCTCAACAAACTCCTCAAAGTATGCAAGTAAAGTCTTTTAGGTATCTTCCAAGGTGGACACATAGATCTCCAAGGTGAAAAATCTCCATAAATCATCAGTAAGACCCCTCAATAGTGGATGAACCCTTCAAATCAGCTCCAAAAGTGTCATGGATGAGGTGTTCAAGGTGTAACAACCCTCCTCAAACCATGCCAACTTTCTCCTCAAGTCATGGGAGAATTAGATAAGTCCACATGTGACAAATAGTTCCGCAATGCAACCTCCGAGGTGGATGTCCCATGAAGTTGTTTGACACAAGCCTCTAAATGAGTGATTCAAAATCTAGGACATGACATGGCATGAGAAGTCTTGGTACATGAAGAACAAATATAAACTATTTTGACCAACCTTGGACTGCCTTGGGATACATGATAATGCCTTATGAAATGTGAATTGCCTTAGGAACTATAAAGATGCCCAAAAATCAGGATGAAGCCAAATGCTCAAGAGGAATCATAAAACATCATATGTTCCGTCAACATGTCTTAAAACCCTCTAGCTCGTCATAATCCATGAAACCAAATAAGTCCCCCAACTATCCAAGGCTCATAAAAATCACAAGGGGTAGTGAAGAAATTCACTAGTAGTACCTCTATACAAAATAAGGGGTAATTGGTACCTTGTCAACTACATCCCTTTAGTCTTTTTGTTAATGATCCATGTCCATTTGTAAGAGGTTTTAGTTATAATGAAAGTAGTAAAGTATGTTTATTACTTAATACAGACTCTCAAAATTGAGGTGGAATTGTCCAAGTCACTTACATGGCCATGATGGCCCCACTTTTTCAAAGGGATAAACATACCACATACTTTGGATATAATTATACTTTGGTGGGGGGATTTACAACCCCCTTTGACCAACAATCAAAAACCATTAGAGTGGTAAAGTGAAAACCCTCTGTGAGTTTCACTTGTCTAGCAGCTTCCTCTGTGATGATATTCACCTGTATGTAATCCTTACAAAGAATACACATGGACTCCACCATTAAGCCTTTTGGCTACCAAAGTCTCTTTACCCATACTTAAACATTACAATATGACAATATATGATGCAGAAAGAGGGGATTCAACAAATCTGATATTTTCTTGCATTTCATTTTCCTCTTGCATGGTTTAAAGAGTCGAGTCAAAATGCCATCAGTTTCACGACCACTCCTTTGAGTAACAACAGCCTAAAATCAAGCGCTAATTAAAATTTATCTAGCAACTTTTCTAGGGCTCTTCAAACCCATCTTAGCTTAGGTGTAGAGATTTGGAATAGGATTGTGAGAATAACTTTCCAAAGCTGCTAAACAAACATAAAGCCTTGAGTTAGGGAGTGAAATCCAACTGCTATATCACTAACTTTGGGAATCCCTTCTAACATAAGGGTCAATCATGAAGTCGCATTAGGGCCCTCAGAGTTATCAACCCTGCTTTGTTGGTCTTGATGTTGACTGTTGATTGTCCCCCCTCTGCTTTGGTATAGTAGGTGGTACCATAGAGGCCATAATCTTTTAGACTTCCTACACAAGGTGACAACACATGGAAGGTGGTGTTGTACCTGGGATCGACGTTGGCTAGACTCACTCGGACTCCTTAGAGGGTTTCCCACTGCTCGGTGAGGTAACTTGCACCAAGGCATTAGTTCATTAAGAAGGTTGTCAACGTAACTTTCCCACCCATCAAAAATCAACCCCTTCGCACATCAATTCTGTGATGTTGGATTCCATCGCTAACTAGAGCTTCTTTGTGAGAAGGTTTGTTTGCATGCTTGACTCCTAGATTAATTAACGTGTGTTGTTTTTTCTCCTTGGTTGGCCTTAGGATTGAGTTTGTGTCTAATGGCATCAGTTTCGGGTTAATTCCTCATTTGATCAATACAAAATATGGATACAATTAAAATAAAAGGTAATAAAGAGGTAACAAATNCTTGTGTATAAATCATTAAACAAATAAGAAGACAATGGCCTTGCCCATCTAGATTCCCACAAGCTTTGTACTTAGAATGATATTTCTAAATATTCCCAATAAATGGAATGGCCCTTAATTTTAAAGATTCCCACAAGATTGCTCTAAAATAAAATTTTATTTATTTAGCCCAAAAATAATTTATTTTTTTTTTTAAATATTTTTCGTCGCAATTTCGACGCACAATAGAAATCCTGTGACGAATTTGCTATATAAACCACGAAAAGTTGTCGTTGCAATTTCGACGACAATAAAAATTTCTGTGACAAATTTGCTATATAAACCACAAAATGTTGTCATCGCAATTTCGACGACAATAAAAATTCCTGCGACGAATTTGCTATATAAACCACAAAAAGTTGTCGTCGCAATTTCAATGACAATAAAAATTCCTGCGATGAATTTGCTATATAAACCACAAAAAGTTGTCGTCGCAATTTCAACGACAATAAAAAATTCTATGACATATTTGCTATATAAACCAAGAAAAGTTGTCGTCGCAATTACGACGACAATAAAAATCCTGCGACGAAAATGGTCATCGCAAGAGCGATGAACATTTGGTTTCACTTAGTTTGCCTATATTGTTGTATTGGCGACGATATTTCTTTTTTTGTCGCAATTGTGAGAAGTTCCCTACGGTTGTCACTCTTGCGACGTTAATTCAAGTTCGTCGAAATTGCCACGTCACATGAAACGACATCTGAGAGACTCAATATTCGTCACAATATTCACGACATAACATCGCAAGAGTGTCGAAATAGCCATCGCAAAATGACCCAAATTTGCTATTGTTGTAATTAATCATTAATCATAATCACCATGCTATGGCACATGAACAATGTAAATGTATTATTGTTTGAATTGCAAACAACTGACTGTGGCGGCGAAGCCTTGAAAGTACTGGTCATGATATCACTAGAGGAAATAATGTGAAAACTATAAGAGAGGGTTCATTATATCGAATGACCCCAAATTTCCCTTGTTGAGGATAACAAACCTCCTCCGGTTCCCAAGGAGGAATCAGTTAATGAAGAAAGGACCGGTGGTTGAACCATCAACCACCCCCATGAATGGAAGCATGGTCTAGTTGCAGAAGGTCAGCCCAAAGTACCACAGGGTCCTGTAGACCTAGGCTGACCTGAGTTTCCTTCTGACATAAGGAACAAGATAGGAAGGATGCGCATGCGAGGCATGAAAAGAATAAAAAAATGGAAGAGAAGAGAATGCAGAGAGCTCTCTAGCAGAGAATGGGACCTGAGCAAAAGGCTGCGAGCTTGATGCTGAGGAAGCATATGATAAACCTCGCAGAAGTTGTGAAAGAGAAAGGACCTTTGAGAATTGACATAAATTCCCTAGTGATATCATGGCTTGGCACGGGGGTGGCCAGAGAACTAAGAATAAATGCCACTGAGCCTATGGTTGGGTGGAAAGGCGGACACCCATAGTCAGTTAGTTGGCTGCAACCTATAATAGATAAGTGTTCTCATATCCCGTGTAATTGGACTATAACTGTAGATTAAAATTGGATATCCTATGAATGTTGTAGGGATGTGCATGTTTGCTTGATGGCTGGATTGTATCCCTTTATCTTTCCTTGATTGTATAGTTAAGCAAGTAAGAAACTATATGGTTTGTATATGTAAATGCTCGATCCCTATAGTGGCTCAAGTTTAAGCAGATGAACTGTGAGTTCGTCGACCTTGGACATAGTTTCCCTGTATGCATGTCGATAATCCTAGCTATTTGAGTCTACTGGGAAAAAGTGAGTTTGTTAAGCTCAGGAGAAAGAGCGCAAAGCACGTGCCAGTGCCTAAGTCCTTTGGAACTGATGAAACTTAGGAAGGATAGCGAGATTCAAGTCTCGAAAGGGAAGATCCTTTTGTTTGGAAAGATGAGCGAACAAGATCCGTTCAGGAGGACCCAAGGTCTGTCACGACCATTGGATTTGGAGAAGGAGCATAGGTGTTAACTCCTCGACTCCTTCAGTCTTCGCGAGTTCGACGAACTTTCATATTTGTCGTAAGGGAGACAGATCCTCCGAAGTCCCGAAGCTTGAAGTTAATTTGGGTCGTAGATCTGAGGATGCCCGGGAACTATCCCAACCGTCAGATCTACAATGTGGTCAACCCAACGTTGACCGCTTCGGGAGGATAGGGGTGTTGTAGCGTCAAAACCCACCGAAGGTCGAAGTTGCTAAGTAATGTGGATCGTGGATCTATGGATCCTTTGAGATCTCTCTCAGTTGTCAATATACATGGGATGCGTGGTGCTAGATCGTTTAGTCTGGAGACTGAGCACTATGGGGAATTTGAGGGGTGGTGTGTCGAGAAGCGCCGAAGCGCCGGAGTGCCGAAGTTCTTGTTGGCCTGCGTGTTAGACGAAGATTGAGTCCAGTCGTGGGATCAGACGGTGGATGAAGGAACCTGAAGACAATACGTGTGAGGTGGATTCACGTGGACGCCACGTGGCCCTCAACTAATGAGCACCCGAAGAACTTTGGAAAGCCATAAATTGTAACCCAAAGCTCAGATTTGAGCCTGGTAGCAGTCATTAGAACGCAACGGGTAAGTAGAAGAGAATGAAGATCTAAGACAGAGGATTTGAGATGTTAAGGAGAGCGAAATTTTGATGCCCCATCCCTAGGAAAGTTACTCAGGGGTCGGGTGTGTTACATTATGTATGAAAAAATATAATTTGGACTTTTCTGGTTATATGTACGTATGCATGTGTTTCTAACTTTGCACCTTTATTTCAGCTATATGGGTGAGGTTTTTGACAGAGTTTAGTTTCATTACAACTCATTTTGGTTACTTCAGTTTGCTCTTAGGTAGGATATGATAGATTAGAAGTAGATTATATTTCTTTTCATACATAGTATTCATCTACATATTTACATTGCATAACCATCCATCTTCACCCTCATAACCAACAATGGTAGCGAGACCAAACTTTGGATGTGTCTCCTAAACCAAACGGTGTATAGTTTGATTGGGACCCTACATCGGGGAGAAACCCTTACTATTGCATGGATAATTCTGCCTCATCAACACCACCCAACACCTGGTAAATTATTTCATAGCAAATACCTTGTTGTAATAAACTTATTACTATAGTTTTATTGAATAAAAAACACGGTTCAGTTTTAACGATCTAAATAAATAAATCAGCGGAAGCAATAAGTAGGAAACCACAATTGTGCACACATATTTTCTGGGTAAATACCCCTGGAAAAACCCCTAAGGGAAAACCAATACTGTAATGATTTTATCATAAAATATGGGCTCACGTCTTGGGAAAATGAACCCTTTGAGGAAAAATACAAAACAACAAAATAGTTGATCACTCCTCAAGATCTGTTCTTCGATCTTGCTGGTCGCTAGTCCTTTGCTACCCCTTTCTCCCTTCCTTGGACCTTTCCCACTCACACTTGGATGAAAATCCTTCTCCACCCAATACAATGAGATCACTATCTCACTCTATGTGTGTCTCCTCCTCTCACCATAGTTTCCTTTTACAATGTTGAGTTTACCCTAAATCCAAAACCCTAGATCTCCAAAGTGATCAATGGTTGAGATTAGATCTCACCAACACTTGAGATCAATGGCTATGATTTAATTTAGTTCACTGATACCAAAACTTCGACATTTCCTTAAATTAAACTCAATTAATTATAAAAAGGAATTCACTTTAATAATTGCTTTACTAAAGTGAATTTCCTAAATCTTGAGAGGTAATAATGACGACTTCCGCATGTTAGACACAAAACCAATGTAGAAGTACTTGTCCGATGCTACAAACATCAACAACCCTCTATAGACACTCTCATTATACCTTCATGATGCACACACCCACACATCCACATCTTCCCTACATAACCATTACAATGGCAGTCAACGCTCTCATAACCTATCTAATACAACCACAAATAAGAAACATAATTATCACAATATCCAAACAACATAACGTTCACACATTGAACATAGGTATTATAGAAAATCCTCTTAGGGCATGAAAACCACTCTCAACTAAATTTTATTATTCTTCAAAGCATTAAGAGTACACTTACAAACTTTTCACAAGTTTGCAATCTCACTCTTCATTCCATCCAGTCTTCTATGGCTTACAACCATTACAAACCATCACTATGGTACTTGGCCATTACAAAGATTCCATCCTTCTATGACACACAACTATTTACATTAATGAAATATGATGCTTTTCCATTACAAACCATCAGACTTGCCAAAGATGGCGCTTAGCCACTATAAAAACCTTATCCTCCCTCACTCGTGTGGAAATACTCACTCACATGAAGACCCTAAAGACCTACTTTTTGCCATCTCTATTCTTTAAGCCTTGTTCCGGAAGAAATCTTGTAACTTCGTTGTCCCACTCTTTGATTTGGACCTCAACCTTTTATATCCGTGCCTAAATATAGGTCTCCTTAGTTTCCTAGCAAAAACCTCAACCAACAGTTTACATGGTGCTCTCCAATTTATCCATTGACTAGTTCTTCCTTTGATTTTCAAGGTCCAAAACACCATTTTCTTTGTTTTTTGTTCAATCCCGTCCAATGTTAATTGTTTATTAGATTCATTGATGATACTTAGTGCATCATAATCATCTTTGAGCCTGATGATTCCTAAATAACATATATGTACATAGTACACTTACCTACATCTATATATATTTTTGAGAACTTTTACCTATTTTAATCCTCCTTTCCCTTACTTTTCCTTGAAGCCCCTCTTTTATCAATTTTGGACACTACTAGAGCCCATGTCTACATTCTAATATCCATAATTTGATCTTAGTTGGCCTTCATTTATGTTTTTTAGCTTTTTGCATGACCAATGAGTTAAGCGTCCCATCATTTCGTCTTTACATTGTTGTAACATAAAACAAAGAATCGTTATAAGTAGGATTGTGTGGTCTTATCCTCAAGAAGAAATCATCTTCTTTAGTTATAAAAGATAGATTTGCTCCTTATTTTGATTACCAAGATTCATCATAGTGACACTATCGTTTTTATTGAACATCTATATCTCGTTGGATGTATGTTATTGGATATTTTACTCCTTTGAATTAATCTTTTTTTTTTCTAAGATTCCAACCATACATTGCAATGTAAATTAATAGTGTATGAGGAGATTTTGTTACTTATTAATGTTACTATTAATAACTAAACACATTCTAGTCAAAGCCTCTTTGATAAACACTATCAGTTATATTATACTTGTTACACTCCCTTTCGTCATCCTCGTTGAGAGATATTCCTACTAAAGTTATCATTGCTCCTGACCAAAAAAACCTTAGGCCGCATCTATTCTATTTTCTATACTTCTTACTTTAGAAGTCACACGTGACTAAAAGCATAAATTGTCTGTGACGAATATACGTGGCGATGTTGGGAGGCTAGTTTAAGGTTTTCCTTTACTTCTTTCCTTGTATTCTTGTGTTCCAATGTTTGTTGTATACTAGAAACCCTAGCAGTTTCTAGTTGTATGTTAGAAACCCTAGACCTGATTCAACAGAAAAACATAAATGGAAATATACCCTGATATACTGGTATATATCTCAGGGTATATTTCTATTTAGGATGCTTATTGCTGGCCTTCCTTCAGCAGTAAACTATTCTACTTTTTGGCAAAGAACTGTCTCAGTTTATGCATCCTTCCTCGAGTCTCTGAGTTTTATGCACTTCAGGCACCCAGGATCGAGTCCTCTGGCGTTATCCAGGTGATTTTTATTTCTCTCTCTGCCATAGAGTTTCGCTTCTTTTTATTGCACAGAGACCATGTCTATTCAGATGATATGCCAACGACTCACAAAGAACGACACCCCGTTGTCACTGGCTATGTCTGTCCTACGCCCTCCTGCATTCACTGCAAAACCCCACTTCAAATTCGCCAATTTCAGCACTCAAGTAGCAACCCCATCTACAACCCCAGACAGGGGTGTTGCCACACACTTCCTCATCGACAAATGCGGTTTGACACCCGAAGAAATTGCAAAGGCCTTTAGACATTGCAATAAATTGCTTCGTGCAAAATCGAGTCAGAATATGGAAAAAGTTTTGGAGTTGTTAAAAGGGTGTGGTTTGACCAGCCCTGCCCAGATTCGAAGGGTGGTCCTTTACAACCCTAGGTTTTTCTTTCGTAGCGCCGAAAGAAACATACAGTCTAAGCTCAGCCTCCTCCGGACTGTGGTGAAGGAAGAGCATCTCTGCAAACTCGTTTATGCTGATTCACGAATATTTTGTAGTAGGGAACAGAGGTTGAGGTCTTCGATTTCACTTTTGCAAAAACTGGGGGTCGAGGGGGAAGCGTTATCAGAAATTTTGGCATGGCATCCCCCTTTGCTCACGGCTTCAGAGGAAAAAGTTACGGAGTCGTTTAAACAGGTCGAGGATTTAGGGTTTAAGAAAGGATCGAAGATGTTTAGAATTGCTCTGTGTGCATATTTCGGACTAGGGAAGGAGAAATTAGATCGAAAACTGCAGTGTTTGAGCAGTTTAGGTTTCTCTAAACAACAAGTGTTTGAGGAAAAATTGAAGCGTAATGTGGATTTTTTGGTCAAAACTGTGGGGCTTCCATTGGCTGATATTGCCAAGTATCCAGATCTGTTTGCAAACAGCTTAGAGACAAGGATGATTCCTCGGTATAGAGTACTGGAGGCAATCAAGTCCATGCAAGTGCAAGCGTCGAAAAGAGGGATGTGTTTTCCAAAGATCATTGGGTTGACAGAAAGTCGTTTCTTGGAAGTATTTGTTAATTCAAATGCGGAATTCTCCTCAGTTCTGCAGGATATTTACTGCAGAGGGAAGCTGGAAAGTTGATCATTGGCAAGGAGACATGCAGTGAGTTTTTTTCAGTGGAAAAGATTCATGAAAGTTGCTATAGTTCGTCAGAAGCTTCAATATAACTTTTCTTGTGCGCTATTTTTCATTTTAATGTAATTTTTCTTTGGCTAGAGAATTCCTGGTAAAGGAGTTTTACATTGAGTGACGTACATGAATGCTCTAATTTATAATACGTCTCTGGTTTCCTTAGCGCGAGAGGAGTCAAAAAGGGGTGTTTGCAATACTAAAGTCAATACAGCTGCCAGTAACATTTTTGAAAAACAGATTTAAAAATAGGAATGATTTTACAGTATTGCTTTCTTTTCATTTCTGTTAGAATTTAAGGGCAAAATATAGACTAGCTAGGAACATAAATAATTTTAATTTTATTTGCTACTGTAATTCTGGATCAACAATATATTCAAAAAATCTGATGTAAAAAAAAACTAATAACAGAAATCATATTATAGATCTTACTATCTTAGTATTACCTTAGCCAAGCAAAGAACAGATTTACCTGATGTGCTGCTGTTATCCTTTTTTCTGTATGCTCAGAAAAAACTTTAATGAGTCATGGATCAAACCCACAGGGTAGATCTCATCATGATCCTTTGAACAAAATGCAAGAAGAACCTTTTAGAGTAGTTTACTAGAAAACTGTCCAGCTGGCTGAGAATCAAGATGCCATGCTAACATCAAGCAATAGGGCTAAAAACAGAACACTACTGTCCAGCCTAGTGACTGAAAAGAGACCTCGAACCTCCCTAAAACTTCAGTCCAGAAAAAATACAAAACTGCTACAGCAATAGACAGAATTACTAGCAGTTCTAGGGCTGCCCTATCAAACCCTGTTCAGGATATTAGGGCTGCAGGTAGATGAGGTGAGATAACATACATAGGGCTGCACCAGACCAGCATACACAGGACTGTACCAGATCAGATGAGGATGGCATCAACAAACACCAATGAAAGTTAGGACAGCAGCGGTGGTACCATCAAACAGTAGGACAGCAAGGGGCAGCACCATCTTCAATCAACAACAGAAAATGAGACCTGAGCAAGCTGAAAAAGACTTTTAGGGTCAGCGGCAGTAGGAGACTGGAGAGGGTAAGCCCACAGTGGCTATGCCAAGCAAGAAATCTATCCTAGAGAGAGCCGCACCACTTCAACAATCTGAACAAAAGGAGCCACATCAAACCTCAGACCAAAACTTGGCTAGGAGGAAGAGTGAGTGTGTTGAGTGAGGAAAGGTCACTTCAATTTATAGTTTTGGTAGGTAGGTTAGGGCTAGCACTTTAGACTTAATTTTAGGGTTAGGTTTAAACCCTAATAATTAAACAATTAATATTTTATAATATAAAATATTAAATGTTAAATTAAAAAGTCAACAAAGAAATAATCAAGTCAAAGAGAGGGGTTTCAAGAACAAGGCGGCTAGCTTTCTTTAAGGAGAAGCAAGGAATCAAACCAACACCCAAACAACAATTAAAGGGGGGTGTTTCATAACAACAAGACAAAGTCAACATGAGGTTCTTCTTTAATGGTAGAATGTCCATATGACTCTCATGATATAACTTATAAGCTTTTATCATCCCAACATAAGAGGAAGGTCGATGATGTGATCATGTCCTTCTTCTTAACTGCTCCTAGGTCTCATAGACCATCCCAGGAGAGAAGAAGACCACACATCATCTTGGCTTGGTACTTAACCAAGAAATTGCCTGGTCCCAAACCACGATACCCTAGATTGCATCTGGGGGCCTTAGATCACAAATAGGGTCTTATCCACCAAGGTACACAACCAAGGATCAATCCAAGCACCGAGCAAGGATTCCTTGGAATACATCTAGGGACTTATACCTCAAACTGCTTGGTCCTTGACCAATAATCCCAACAATACCCCTCATTAGGGTCTTTTTCTATGGCTCTAACTGCTTGGTCCTAGAGCAAGAACCCCAGGAGTGCACTGGGGGCCCTAGAACTCAACTGGGGTCTTTGCCATCCTCCCGGAGAATGGCTCTTGCAGCTGCATTAATTTTAACACTCCCTCAACAAGAGAGGCATTCTCAGCAACACCAAGCTTGTCTCGAAAGTACACAAACTTTGTCAACGACAGGGGCTTGGTCAAAATATTTGCGGTTTGTTCCGCTGTCGGAACATACTAAATACTGAGAATGTTCTTTTGCACCATGTCTCGAACATAGTGATATCTCATCTCAATGTGTTTCGATTTGTCATGAAACACAAGATTCTCGGAGAGCTTTATACAACTCTGGTTATCACAATGAATTACTGTGGGTTCTAGCTCAGCTCTGAACAAATCTGAGAGTAGCTTTATGAGCTACACTGCTTCTCTACTAGCAACACTTGCAACAATGTATTCTGCCTCTGCAGTGCTTTGGGCTATGGAGCCTTGCTTCCTGCTGGACCAGGAGATCATAACTGAACCCAAACTAAAACAATATCCGGAAGTGCTCTTCTGGTCCACTGTACTGTCCATCCAATCTGAATCTGTATAGCCATGAAGCATTACACCTCCCCTAGAAGTGTATCTGAGTCCATAAGCTATAGTCTCCTGGACATATCTGAGAATATGTTTAGCATCAACCATATGAATTAGTTTCGGCTCACACATGAACTCGCTGAGGGCATTCCCTGTGTAATAGATGTCTGGTCTGGTGTGTACTAGATACATCAAGGACCCAATAATCTGACGATATATGGTAGGGTCTTTTGGATCTGAACCTGTAGCTTGATCATGTAACTTCTTCAGGTTAAAGATCATAGGTGTGGTCATGGACTTACAATCCAACATTCCAAATCTGCGAAGCACATCAACTGCATACTTACATTGTGAGGGAAAGATTTCACCAGGTTTTTGCCACACCTCTAAACCAAGAAAGTAATGCATAAGACCCAAGTCCTTCATTTCAAACTCTGCTGATAACTCCCTCTTAGTTTGAGCTATCAGATGTTCCTCTCCAGTAAGGAACAAATCATCCACATATAAAACCAAGATAACAAGATGATTCTTCACAATCTTTATATAAAGATTAGGGTCTGCTATACTCTTGGAGAACCCAAGACTCTGAAGAAAACTGCCAATTCTTCCATACCAAGTTCTCAGAGTTTGTTTCAATCCATACAAGGCTTTCTTGAGTTTGCAGACATGGGATTCTTTCACATGGATCACAAAACCTGCTCGATATATGTTAAATTTACATGCAGCAGCGAGAGCCATTCTCCTGGAGGATGGCTAAGACCCTAGACGAGATCTAGGGCACCCAGTGCACTCCTGGGATATGTGGTCTGGGACATATATT
>JZKD02S0223667.1:19376-40766 GCA_000966675.3 Picea glauca
AAATTTTGCATCCCTGTTGATTTGTGTTCAGTCTGCTGATTAAAATTGAAAGGGTATGCTTCACTGTTAGTTTGATTTGTTGTTACACATTAAGAGTTTGCATCACTGGTTGCTTAAAATAAAATAGAGATAAATTGTAGATCTTCTGTTATAGATCCTTTAAGATATGATCTGTATTTTATTGCTCATGAATTGAAGCTTCTTTCTTCTACTGATTTACTCTGTCATAGATCTTCTTTCCCTTGTGCTGATATCTATGTTTATGATTAAGATCTAAGGTACTTTAGCACTGAATTTAAAAGAGACTGCAAATTTTTTTAAAAATTACCCCAAAATCTAACAATATAAACCTTTTGCTCAACTTCACCATTAAGAAAAACAGTTTTAACATCCATTTGGTGAAGTTTCCAATTAAAGACTGAAGCAAGAAAGATGATGATTTTGATAGAGGTATACCTGACAACAGGAGCAAAAATCTCATCATAATCAATTCCCTCTTTAGAGAGAAGCCACGAGCTACAAATCTAGCTTTGAATTTTTCAACACTGCCATATGTTGCATGCTTTATTTTGTAAATCCATTTAGAGGTTACTACTGATTTTCCTTGAGGTTTTGGGACCACTTCCCATACATCATTCTTCAATATTGACTCGTATTCTTCTATCATGGTATCCTTTCACACTTTATGTTTGGCAGCCTCATAAAAAGTGGAAGGTTATGAGTCGACCACAAGATTCAACTGAGCTATCAAACCTGAGTATTTATCTGGTTTCTTGCTTTCTCTGAAAGTACCTTTAGGTGTTGTATGCTTTTCTGCTTTCTTTAAAATTTCACGACACCATGATGGCTTCCTTTTGGCAGGAGGTTTATCTAAGGGAAACTCAATAGAATCCCTTATGGGGTCCACTGAAGGCTCTCTGGCCTCCTCCCTCTGCTCATCTAAAAGTTGTGAATTTGAAGGTTCTAGAGAAGGAGCTTCTTGCTCCTCTGTATCATAGGGAAGTTCTCTGGAACAACGAAAGACGACTTCCTCATGGAAGGTCATATCTCTACTGACCTCTATGTACTTTTTCCCTGGTACATATATTCGATATGCTTTTGAGGTCTCAATGTACCCCACAAAAGTGCCTTTCTTTCCAGAGGGCTCTAGCTTAGTCCTCTTTTCTTTTGGTACATGAATGTAGACAGGACTACCAAAAATTCTCAAATGGTCAACTGAAGGTTTCTTACTCGTGAAGACTTCTTCTGGAGTTTTCTCTTCCAAGGCTTTATAGGACACTTGTTCTGAATATAGACTGCAGTACTTGCAGCTTCGGTCCAAAGAGACAATGGAAGATTCTGATCATACATCATAGCTCCGACTGCTTCACAAATCATCCTGTTTTTTCTTTCTGCAACCCCATTCTGCTAGGGATTATAAGACACGATCAACTCCCTCTTAATCTTAGAGGACTGGCAGAGATCATCATACTTGTGGGAGTCAAACTCTTTTCCATTGTCTGTTCTGAAAACACAGATATGTCTACCTGTCTGATTCTCAACAAGATTCTTAAAATCCTGAAATTTATTGAAAGATTCATCTGTAGTTTTTCAGAAAATAAATCCAGGTTTTACGAGAACAATCATCAATAAAAATGATATAATAAAGACAACCATTCATGGACGGAGCAGTCATAGGTCCACAGAGATCAGAATGAATAAGATCTAAGACCCCATTAGTTTTTCTATAATTGTGAGGGTAAGATTTCTTTCTATTTTTACAAAGAGCACAACCTCTGCAAATACTATCATGCTCAAAAGAAAAAAACTGGCATACCTTCTACCATCTTTTGCAAACCTGGGAGAGCATTATAGTTGAGATGTCCAAACCTTTTGTGCCATAGTTTGCAGGGGTTGATCATTTCATGAGCTAATGCTTGAATAACTTGACTAGTGACTTTGTAAAGTCCACCTTCTTGAGCTCCAATTGTCATGGTTGAGCTCATACTTTCATTTGAGGGCCACATAAGAGCCTTTCTTTTAGAGAAGGCTACTGAGTACCCTTTACTTTCTAGAACTGCAACTGAGATAAGATTTTTTTTTAATCCAGGAACATAAAGATTTTCTTCAATATCAAATACATTACCTGACTGAAGCTAAAAAGATGCTGATCCAATTCTTTTGATGGCATAAGTGCCCTCATCACCCAGTTCTATCTTCACATTGAGCTTCTTATCTCGATAGTTCACAAGGTTTTGTTTGAAGCCTGTCATGTGCTTGGAGGTCCCGCTGTCCACTAACCAAATTTCTTCAGATTTGGTGACAGCACCGGAGAGAGCTGAAACAAGATAACTTTCTCTGCGTTGTTCTTGTTATTTAGTAGCAGCGCTTGTTCTCTTTCTTTGAGGCTCTTCTTCCTCAGTTGCAACTGAAGCATGGAACCTACCTTTCCGTTTCTGCTGTGAAGGAGGGTTCTTGCAGTCTTTTGCATAATGATCTAGCTTGTTACAATTAAAGCATCTTACTTTAGATAAACGAGAGTGAGAATGAGAGTGCTTACCTTGAGGTTTCTTACCTTTGCCTTTGTGCTGAGGAAACCTCTTCCATTTCTTGGCTTTGACTGAAAGAGCATGGTCTTTCACCGTTGAGGGTTCATTTATGCTTTTAAGTCTGTCCTCTTCTTCCAAACAATCATGCCATAATCTTTCGAAGTTGGGTTGAACTTCTCTTCCATTTACTGATGAGAGAAATGTCTTCCATGATTCAGGAAGACCATCTGCTGCTGTTTGTACAAGGTCATCATCATCTACTACAACTCCAATTGCTGCAAGCTGATCTCTTGTTTGGGAAATTTTGGAAAAGAAGGCAGAGATGGTTTCATCCTTTCCCATCTTTAATGTATGTAGTTGTTTCTTCAAAGTCCTCTTCTGAGTTGGTGCCTTCATCAAAACATTCCTTAGCTGTTCTTAGCTGAGCAATAAGAGGCATCATGCTGTCTTTAACTGAGTCAAAAATGACCCTCTTGGCTTTGGCTTGCCTCTTCTTATAGGCTGCTCTTCCTGCATTTGAAGCAGGTTCTTCCATCACCCTGGTAACCAGCTCATCCAAGTCACCTTCTTCTAGGATATTAAAGACCCTAGCCTTCCAGGCATTGAAGTTTGAAGCCCCTTCAAGCCTATCTTTTGCTTTGATTGAAGATGAAGCCATACTTAAAAAAAAATCTGATATAAAACAAGCTTACTGTTGATCTGCAAAACAAACTCTTAAGTGTGGATCTACGCAGGCTCAAAAGTCTACCACAAATGAGCTCTTTTCACGCCCTAAGCTCTGATACAATGTTAGAATTTAAGGGCAAAATATAGATTAGCTAGGAGCAGAAATAATTTTAATTTTATTTGCTGCTATAATTTTGGATCAACAATATATTCAAAAATTTTGATGTAAAAAAAAAACTAATAATAGGAATCATATTATAGATCTGAGTATTACCTTAGCCAAGCAAAAAACAAATTTACCTGATGTGCTGCTGTTATCCTCTTTTCTGTATGCTTAGAAAAATCTTTAAGGAGTCATGGATTAAACCCTCAGGGTAGATCTCATCATGATCCTTTGAACAAAATGCCAAGAAGAACCTTTTAGGGTAGTGTACCAAAAAACTGACCATTTGGCTGAGAATCAAGATGCCATGCTAACATCAAGCAATAGGGCTAAAAACATTACACTATTGTCCAGCCTAGTGACTGAAAGGAGACCTCGAACAACCCTAAAACTTCAGTCTAGAAAAAATACAAAACTGCTACAGCAATAGACAGAATTATTAGCAGTTCTAGGGCTGCCCTATCAAACCCTGTTCAGGGTATTAGGGCTTCAAGTAGATGAGGTGAGATAGCATACATAGGGTTGCACCAAATCAACATACATAGGATTGTACCAGATCAGATGAGGACGACATCAACAAACACCAGCAAAAGTTAGGACAGCAGGGGTGGTACCATCAAATAGTAGGACAGCAAGGGGCGGCACCATCAAACAGTAGGACAGCAAGGGGCGGCGCCATCTTCAATCAACAACAGAAAAGGAGACCTGAGCAACCTGAAAAAGACCCTTAGGGTCAATGGCAGTAGGAGACTGGAGAGGGTAAGCCCACAGTGACTACACCAAGCAAGAAATTTGTCGTACAGAGAGCCGCACCACTTCAACAATCTGAACAAAAGGAGCCGTAGCAAACCTCAGACCAAAACTCAGCTAGGTGGTAGAGTGAGTGTGTTGAGTGAGGAAAGGTCACTTCAATTTATTGTTTTGGTAGGTAGGTTAGGGCTAGTACTTTAGACTTAATTTTAGGGTTAGGTTTAAATCCTAATAATTAAACAATTAATATTTTATAATATAAAATATTGAATGTTAAATTAAAAAGTCAACAAAGAAATAATCAAGTCAAAGAGAGGGGTTTCAAGAACAAGGCGACTAGCTTTCTTTAAGGAGAAGCAAGGAATCGAACCAACACCCAAACAACAATTAAAGGGGGGCGTTTCATAACAAGAAGACAAAGTCAAAAAGAGGTTCTTCTTTAATGGAAAAATGTCCATATGAGTCTCATGATACAACTTATAATCTTTTGTCATCCCAACATAAGAGGAAGGTCAATGATGTGATCATGTCCTTCTTCTTAACTGCTCCTAGGTCTCATGGACCATCCTGGGAGAAGAAGATCACACATCATCTCGGCTTGGTACTTAACCAAGAAACTGCCTGGTCCCAGACTAGGATACCCCAGAACGCATCTTGGGGCCCTATATCACAACTATGGTCTTATCCACCAAGGCACACAACCAAGGATCAATCCAAGCATTGAGCAAGGATTCCGTGGAACACATCCAGGGGCCCTAGAACACATCTAGGGACTTATACCATCAAATTGCTTGGTCCTTGACCAAGAACCCTAACAATACACTGGGGGCCCTCACTAGGGTCTTTTGCCATGGCTTTAACTGCTTGGTCCTAGACCAAGAACCCCAAGAGTGTACTAGGGGTCCTATATCTTAACTAGGGTCTTTGCCATCCTCCCGGAGAATGGCTCTTGCAGCTGCATTAATTTTAAAATTTCAAGGTACAACACACCATCCTTCCTGTGCTCCATTTCTTTTAATTGCATAATCAGCATTTTGTACATCATAAAAAAAACAGATAACAGATATTAATTTGTTGTTAACACAACATCTTTTGTTGTCAGTGGTTGAACTCTTGCATTTATATATGCAACTTGCTATTTTATATAAACAGAGTTTGGTCTGCCTCCTTGTGAGCAAAACCTTAATCTTTGCAAAAACAAAACAGTTTTTCATTTTTTTTTTAAATATTTTTTGCATTTTGATTTTTTTTTATCCCATGTAACTAAGCACCCTACCTTCCAGACCACAAGTAAGGTAAAGATATTCTTAAGGGTTTACGGTGTCAATAACAATTGGCTCACGAAAAACAAAACATATCACAAGCAGGATTAGAACTTGCATGGGGAGGATAACATTTCTCCTCCCTAACCATCCAAATTGCACCCAATTGACATTTATCAACTTATATCCATGGTGAGTTTTGGGAATTTTCTTGAAATATTTAGGGATTTTATTCATGGTGTTAGATGAGTAGTTCAGTTGTAATTTTTTTTCCCAAGAAAAAAACCTATATTTGTTTTACAAGCAGAGATCATAATATACATAATTATGTGCCTTTCCAGCACTCCCATAAGTCAATCACTGTGCCTCGATTTAATCAAAACGACCTACAGAAGTCCCTACTTTTATACAGTCATCCATTGGCATCTACCTTAAACTGCCAGGTACATGTTCAACAAAACAACAACAAAAAAACCACAGAAATTAAAGATCCGGAGAATCCAAGAAGCTTTTAGCTTCTAACTTACAGCACATTACCATCTTTTGTTTCTTTAATTGCATAATCAGACTTTTTGTACAGCATAAAAAAACAAATAACAGATATTGATTTGTTGTTAATCGCAACATCTTTTGTTCTCAATGGTTGAACTCTTGCAACTATATATGCAACTTGCTATTTTACTTAACAGAGTTTGTTCTGGCTCCTATGTCAGTAAACATATCTTGTGAGCAAAACCCTTAATCTTTTTTGCAAAAACAAACCAGTTTATCAACTTATATGAACGGAGAGTTTTGTGAATTGTCTATACCTGAAATATTTAGGGATTTTATTCATGGTGTTAGATGTATAGTTTGGTTGTATTCTTTTTTTTTACCAAGAAAAAGGCCTATATTCATATTCCAAGCAGAAACCAAAATATACATAATTATGTGCCTTTCCAGCACTCCCACAAGTCAATCACTGTGCTTCTATTTCATCAAAATGACGTACAGAACTCCCTACTTTTATACAGTCATCCATTGGCATCTAGCTTGAACTGCCAGGTCTATGTTCAACAAAACAACAACAAAACAAAAGAACCATAGAAACACAAAATCTGGAGAATCAAAGAAGTTTCCAGCTTCTAAGTTACAGCACATTACCATCTATAGTTCTGTCTCTAGGCATAAATTGAGAGGGTTTTGACCGTCCAGTTGTAATCTATGATGCATTTGTCATTTATTGGATGCGGCATATGAGTATCCTTGTTGATCTATTGCTTTTGGAGTGAAAACAATGTTCTTGATTCATACTAGTTCTTTTTGTTAGCGCCTTGTCATTTTCTTACACATTGGTTTTAGGCTGAAGGCATTTATTTAAGCTGAAGCATTTATTTAAGGGTGTGGCATCTCTATAAACCATCGTCATCAAAATTGGTAGTTCTTTTTGTTAACTTCTTGTCATCGTCTTATACATTGTTTTTACGCTAAAAGCCTTTATTTAAGGGTGTGGCATTGTCATCGAAATTTGTCGTCCTGTCTGGCACGTCCAACCACGTGTCTCCCTCCACGTGTTTGTTGACCTTGAAATTGTGCCTCATCATTGTTTTCCTCCCCTTACTTCTTCGTTAATGGTGAACAATATCTACCCTGCTATGGGGGGTGTGGTGTATATGCCGTCGGATTTGAATTGCTTTCCCATGGCCTATACACCACCCCATGTAGCATTGAATGCTGTGTAGCAGGTTGGATACTGGCCTCCTCGTTATTGCTGGGTGGATGTGGCCCTGCTACTCGAGCACTTCTATGTAGCGTGATTTTTGCAGGGTTGAAGCTGTCCTGCTATGGAGGTCACTGCTTCAAGCCGCATCCACACTGCTTCCAGCTTGCGGATTATTGCCAGGTTTTAGCCGAGTCCTTGGAGCACCTCATGGGCAAGCAGGTCAACCACACATTTAAGATTACGTTTTGAAGATTGTTTTTGCTTGGAGTGGATCTCTTTGATTTATTTCCCTTACCCATATTTATGTGTTTGTTTGTCCTTCGTGTTTGTTTGTCCTTCTGCAGTGTTGTATTGATGAAGGCAACCTGTGGCACACATCGTATTTGAGCGTCTCAGTTATGAGGGCATACCAGTGAGGCTCCGCCTGACAGGCACCAATAAGCACAAGAAGTCATGCTTAAAAGCCCAACCCCAGCCTCAATACAATCACCACCTGTGTTGTATTCCAAAACACATAATAATAATAATGATCTAATTTTAAGGTCATGGCCTAGCCAAACATCAAATTGATGTATGAGACCTCTTTTGTTAGGGTGCAACGATTTGATTGCTTAGTTTACAGACGTGTACATATCTTACCCCTCCAAATCTTAACTTGTGATATCCAAAGAAGAAACATGTGCTTAACCATTAGGCCCACTCAACCTGTACATAAACAGGTCATGGCTCAAATCCCAGCAGTAGAAATGGCAGATGGTCACATTTAAAAGAGAATCAAACACTGTAATCACACACTCAGGTCATACCTTTCCAGCCTCTTTCCAATAGATGCCTGTGAAGCCCTTCACGGTGAGGGTATCGAGCATAGCCCAGCGGCCATGAATATGTTCACATTCTCTGAACCTGATTGATCATGAATAAGTTCACATTCTCTGAACCTGATCTGCAAACAAAAGGCTTCCAAACTGATTTCTCTGCTTGAATAACGCGGCCGTTTAACCGTGGATATAACAACATATGCTCTAACTGATCCATTCCTCGGAAGGAAATTATAAATAGTTTGAGGAAATGGGGTTGTCTCGGGGAGCCCCAAGTGTGAATGGGCTTCAAATTGTAGGCCATCTTTCCTGCAGAGTTGACAGCGTGTCACATGGTGTGTGTGTAGTCATTCAAAAGCTTTCGCTTTACGATTCTCCTCGTATGAATATATATTTCACAGTGCAGTGTTGGATATTTGCATGATGGGACTGCATTAGATTCTGAACAAGGGCTTTACAGTTTACAATTGTCGGAAAATGAAGACGTGATCTGCGTGGAGGTGGTCAAATGCATTTCCAGGTCATCTAATTTATAAAGCAGCACATGTTTTTCGGAAATTTGTCTAGATGTTTAAATCTTATTGGTGCTGTCCTATTTTAATTTATTATGCAATATTGTATAGTATTCTGTGTTGTCAAATTCAAAGATTTGTTCATTTCCAATACACTGGAGGTCTTGAGTTGCGATACATCTTTATAATTTAGATGAAGCAACAAATCTTCTGATAAATTCAGAAGAATACAAGCGTTTTGTCAAAACACCAATCAAAATGGGCAGCAGAATTTATCTTGTATGAGCTTACTAAAAAAAGTATCATCGATAGTGGGCTGCTTTAGTACTGTGCCAAACGTTTGCTGCATCTGCTTTAGTCTGGGTTTCAAATGTATGTACGGGGTGTTAAACGCTTCCTTGCTGATGATCATGAGGTAATGATTCGAGAGGTGGACATTTAGTTACAGTGGTGGCCATGAATGCCATTGCAATTAGCAAATTAAGTTTAGGGAAATGATGTTCATGCTACAAAAGTTTGTTTGATTGGGATGGAACAAATTTATTATGTTCCATAAATCACCACACATCAAATTTATTTGTTGCCAATCACAGTAATACAGAGTGAACATTATGTAGTTGTCAACAAATATACCATCCGTCATATAGTCATATTTATGTAGTTAAGATGGCCACGGACACTACCATAGTTACATTGACTTTGTTAGCCGGGCCTCTCTCCTTTCTTAAAACAAAACAAAATCCAAGTGTCCATTAGGTGACATTTAGACTTGAGAATAAGATATCATGGATATAGAAACAAGATGCTCCTTTCTTAAAACAAAACAAAATCTAAGTGTCCATTAGGTGACATTTGGATTTGAGAATAAGATATCATGGATATAGAAACAAGATGCGAGGTGCACCATGATTATGGATTATATTATATATCTGATTATATTAAATATTAGAGTGAATTAATAAGTGGATAAATTCAACTTTTGGTGAGGTAAAGTTTTGTTAATGTTCATATTTTAAAAAGGGTTGTTTTAAAATGGACCATAACCCTTGATAAAAGTTCCATGATTTAAGTTCCCATCGATATTATAGAATTATGACTTTTGACAAAATTCTTGTTAAATTTAGGGGAGAAATATCATTGAAAAGGAGGTGAGTTTGTCCATTTCTTAACTAATTAAATATATATGTGTCTTTGGTTTTGTAGATAGGTGGTATGGAAGACATATTTAGATGGAGTGTTACTTTATCAGCCATGTGAATAATCAACTGAGAATAGGTAAACTCAAATGCTTGGACAATGACAAATCTCAATTAGAGACAACAAATTTGGGGCATCCTTTTCCTAGACCACAAGCAAGGTTGTTTACCATACCATGTGCACAAGTGGATTTAACTTTAAGTTGTGAAATAGTTGTTTATCAAAGCAAACTAAGGAATGTACTAATTCCACCCATAAAACAAGGAAGCCAAAAAACAAATCCCAATGAAGATGGCATGGGCTTTGGCTATATATAAATCTCGAGGACTAACATTGAGAAGGAAACCACTAGCATCAACAACTACGAATGTCCAGGTTTAACCCTCACAATAATCTCCCTTGTCACTATAAGAGGAGCCAATGCCTCAACACTACAAATAAATAGAGTCGTTGTCTTCATAGTAAGCCTTTCACATGATTTCCTCGTCTCATGTTGAACTTAGCTTTACCTTCCCCTTCCCATTCCCTTTGTGTTGCCAGATAAGTTTGCTGAAAGCCTCGAACACACCATTATAATTCTCAATTTTCCAACAATTTTAGGTAATTTAAATCTATATTTCCTTTATCATATGTGATAGTGGTTCTTACACGACTTCTCTAAAATGATCCATTGCTTCAAGCATTCTCTTAAAGGATAAAATGCTATCCGAGAAGTCAAGTAGGTGTAAAGATTAAGGAAACAAGAGTTGGATTCCTTGAAGCTTTGAGCTTCGAGTATTCAATGCAAAAATCTAGCACACATCTAAACATAATAACATGCTATTCAACGAGTTTGAGACACTTGGTCTTCGCAACATCGTCACCAACCATATGTGGAACCCACTAGAACTATCAGATGGGACATGGAAAACAACATCACAATGCATTGTGGACAATCAATCAAGCGAGGAGCCCCTACACAATCACCATCAACTCAGATCATATTCTAATATAGCCAGAAAACAAAACAATACTTGATATTCAACATACTTTTACAACATTACTAAGAATGTGAAAACAAAGAGCCCTTAAAGATGTTCATCCAAGGAACAACTAGCACATGAAAATTCTATCTTATCATTTGCATTAAAATCGTATTGTACGCTCAAGCAATGTATGAATGTAATCCATTACTACTTCCTACCCCTACAAGCTTTGTAGTATTCAACATTCATGCAACCACTATACATGCAACCCTTAACATGCCTATAAATGACTTTAGCCTCTTTTTGATCTATGTTCGTTGATCAATGTTAGTACATACATATCCATCCTTAGTCTTTTCCCCTTGTCTTTCTTTGCTCCTTATATTTTCTTTACTTAGTCGTTTTCCTCTTTCAAATGCAGGGTGCGGATTAGGCTACCATCAAATCCCTAGGTTAGCAGATGCAAGTCCATGTATCTTTACTTAGTCGATTTTTCTTTTCTTACAATCCCAACATTTAGTCATTTTCATGCAATGCAAGAGTCTCGTTGCGGGAGACCAACCCATTCCTGTCTCGCAAATCCCCATGACCCGTGTCTTGTAGTCGTGCAACACTCATAATGACCCTTCTATCTCTGCGTCCTCTAAATCGCACCCTTTACCTTTTTCATACTTCGCCGCTTCTTTGAATGTAGATGTCGGAAACCCGTCTTTTCCACTTACCTTTTTTCCTTTACACTTGTCTCCTGCAACCCACAACCTGTGTTCTCCAAAATGATCTATTCACTTTTGCGACCCACATAACGTCTTCTTCTCATACTTAGTCTATTTTCTCATTGCGGATGTGGGAGTCATCCCCTTTCATTTTTTCATTTCCCATGTCTTGTGTCACACATCTCACAATCCTGCATTCACCATATTGCACTCTTCATTCTCCTTTTCGCACTTCCATATTTAACCATTTTCCATTGTCGACAACATCACATCACTATTCTCCGATCACATTTATTTCCCCTCACCACGTTAGTCGCCACTTGTGTAAACATAATACCGTTATTTAAGTGGCGAAGATTTTGTAAAGCTTTGTAATAAATTTTATATCTTACTGTGCACGTTGACAACTTTGAAATTAGAGCTATGGTGGTTAATAATCAAGGCAATACGTGGTAAATTTGATAAATGATTAATATGCCATGCTATAAAAGAGTTATATCGACAGTAGCACCACCTATTGGTAAGAACATAAAACATAGTAAATTATGTCAAGTAGGAGAAATGAGTTGTATTGTGGAAATACACTAAATACTCTTAGATGTGAAGACCATGAGTTTTAGTGGTCACAAGCTTACAAGTGGTACAAGGCCCTCCCTCCCGTCGAGAAGGAAACAAACCAAGTTTGGAGCTCAGACATAGCACTAGATGGTTGTGTGCCTGAGGTGATGGATTTCAAAGAGTTAGTTCTTCGATGTGCGGAGAAATTTGATACAGAGAGAAGAATAATTCAAGTTCAGGGGAAGCAACCCATCTCCTTGGTTCCTTAAGTTTTCACAAGAATGTTATGACTCCCAAAACACACCATGGAGTTCAAGAGTGAGGAAGACATTGAATTTCTTAAGGAACACATAGGAGTAGAAGAGCTCCTTGAAAAATATTTGGCTGACCTAAGAGCTAATACCAATTCTGCTAAGATTGAGGTAAGTTCCTTAAAATACCCCTACAAGGAATTTTCCTAGCTGTTTGCTCGTATAATTGGATTGAAATCCACGACCTCTGTGCCAAAAAATATTGTTTATATTCTCTATTTTACTGTGCATGAAGACACCCTGATGGATTGGGGCCGCCTTATTTCAAATGAAATTTCATTTCCACTGGTTGGTTTGAAAAGAACCTGAAAATTCTTCATGACTTCTTATCTGATATTCACCATAGCTAACTGCCACATTTTCGAAGACTTGCTGAGGGTAAGAAATGTCGACTTCAAGGTGGAACCAATGTTTGTATGGTATCTAGCATTATGGAGACGCAAGGTTCAATATAATTTCTACTCAGTCTACAATTTTATTTCTGAATTTAAAAAAATGATCTTTGGTCCTAACACATCAAGATTGGCATTTGAGGTTGTTGCCTTTCTCTCAGAGAAAGAAAATTTTGAGACCACAAAGGATTTCAATGTTATAATGTTAATTAGTTTCTAAGAGAAAGTCTTTTCACTCCCTTTCTATTTATTCAAAAGACACTTTGTTATCAAAGTGTGCAGACAATACAAGTACTGGGCACATTTTAATGAAAAAAGAAAGAAGGAATTCATCTCATTGCCCTGGAGAGTTGAATAAGTTGTTATAAAGCGTATCTCTCATTTGGATGAATTCATTGGTCAATTTGACCAACTTGTGCTGAAAGAAGCTAAATGCATTGAGGGTTTTGACTCTAATGATTTATTCTCTGCACACGTCCCTGGTGGGATATTCTTATTATTTCATTAAGTCTGAACAGTTTAAGGAAGGAGGGGACAATCAAAACCTCCCCTTTACCTCAATTGATGAAGCCCCGAATGATATTGAAGAGTTAGCTAGCGCTAATGAGTGTTATCGACAAAAGGAAGAGAAGTAACAAATAAAACCCCCAACTCTCCTAGTATTTCACAGAGAAGTACCCCAACTAACACAACCAAGAAACAACGGTCTTGAAACAAGAAAAACCATTTGCTAGAAACTCAGATGATGGTGGTGACAAAGATCTTATGAAGAAAATCTTGCAAAATCCCATGTTGTACATATATCTGCTAAAAGAAAGAGGGAGACTAAAAAAATAGGACTAGAATTACTTGAAATTGAGGAGAGTCCCCATGCCATGGATGTAGATGAAGTTATCGAAGAACCCATGAATTCCCCATGCCATGGATGTAGATGAAGTTATCGAAGAACCCATTTGGTAAGAACAACAACTGTTGGAAACTTGAGAAATTGTTGAAGCTCTGGTTACTTAAGAACCAAAGATATTTGAAGAAGAATCTGTCATACTTCACCACGCGACCTACCAGAAAAGTTCCAAAAAATTGTTAATAGAAAAGGTTAATTTGAAACATAAGAAAGTGTCTGCAAAATGGAAATCAGAAATTGATTTCCATGGGGTTGCACCTTAAAAAATTGTACAGTGTCATGAGGCAACCAGAGAGGCACTGAAAGAATCAATTTTTGATATTGAGAGGGAAAATTCAATTCTAAAAGAAAAAAAAGGAATTAGAGAAAACTCTAATTCCAAAACCATTGTTCACTGAGCCATTGACTGCTATTCAATCGACACTTACCATTGAGGACATCCCAGAAAGTAGCAGTAAATTGAAGGGTTCCTCCAGTTCGTTGTTAGCCATAAAAAATATGTTGGAGATGGAATTCAAAAGAGAATAGACCTAATCCATGAAATCCGGGAGCTTGCACAGAGCTCAACCAGTTTTTCAATGATGATTACACATTTCAAAGAATATCTCCAAAATGATTTAGAGAATGACAAATGTTTTTACAAGGAGGTTGTGGGAAAGTTTGTGACAAAAGTTTCAAGTCTAAGTGACACCCACAAAAGAGAACAAAACTTTCCATTTAGTATCCGTGAAACAAATTAACACATGTTGGCTATAAAGAATTAAAAGTTTAAGAGAAATGTTGTTTAATTTAGATGCTGTGAAAAAAAAAGAGGTGAACTTTTCCTAAAACTTGTTGATCTCATAAAGGAACTTGACGACCCAAATTTATTAATGGATACAATACTTATGTCTAAAAAGAAACTATTGGATCAACTTAAAGCATTAAAATTTGTATGGGCAAGTGAGTTTACTGACTCAATAGAATTATTCAAACATGAAGTTCAAAGGTGGCTTATTCGACATATTAATAAGAATGATGATATCGATGAGACGTTGCACCAATTAAGTATTGACTTAAGATAGATGGAGAATGAACTATTTGAGACAGAAACCAAACACGAGATCACGGTAGCCTTGGTGAGGGAATACATAGAAGAATGGTTTAAAAAATCCTTAATCAAGATCACCGAGATAGCTCAACATGAAGTGGTTACAATGGTTATGCCACCTCTATCACAACATCCATCTACAAAATAAGCCTCAACAAGTAAGTAAACGGTTCGAAGATTTCCATCACAGTGAGTCAAATAACAACCTTATTCTTGCCCTTGCCATCTTTCTTCTGCAGTCATTTGTCATTTTACCTTTTCTGTTCCCAGTGACGTGTGAAACCTAAGGATGAACCTTGACTGTTTCTCTTTTGTCTTCCGGGTCTCTTTCATTTCATGGTTCGCGGGAGCACCATCTCAGTGCTCTTTGAAGGAAAAACCCAATCTTTTTATTTGTAAACCAAGACAATATTGTTTATTTATTTAAATATATCTATTATTTTTTGAGATTCCTAGAAAACTAGTTTGGGACATAACATTACTGATGTCTCAAGACTTTGAATTTAAGCATTAGATTTCAGTTGTGTGTCTATCAGAATCTTTATCAGAATCTTTATTATGATTAATGAAATTATCATTTAGAGTTCTTTGTTATATGTGGTCCAATTTTTATTTATTTATTTATTTTAATTTTTAATTATTTTATAATGAATATTGTATTCTACTTTAATGAATGTTGTGATGGAAATGTCGTCCTATTTTAATGTATATTTTTTTGGTTTATAATCATGTAATATATTGTAAATATTTTCTTTCTACAAGATACCTGGTCCTTTCTTAGGTATTCTTTGTATGTGAATATTTATTTAAAGAATAAGGTTGATCATTTCACACACATTTTATTTGTTCTTGTATATTATTTGAAATAGAGGAGTACCACATTTTTAAAAATGCAAGGGGATTTATCCTTGTGAGGTTGACTTAAAGAACATAAAATAATATTTTATATCAACATTTTTGGCGACCATACTGGGGATAACAAAACGATGGTTTCGTAGATGAGAAATTTAATGACACTACTTGAACCCAAACAACCTCAAATACAAATTGGATTAAGATATCAAAGAAGTATCTTGCATCAGTTGTATGGCCTAGCAATTATAACAACGAGTCATGTTGAACTCGAAAGAACTTGGGAGGTTCTTGCCCAAGAAGAAGAAAGAGAAATAGCCTTGAGACAAAGAAGACAGTTGTGGATCTAACAAAATATGGAATCATATAAGGGTCCATTAACAAGAAATAAAAGTAAAAAGCTTGCCACTCAAGAAGTTGCCCAAAGTTCAAGATTTGAAAAAATTGAAATTTTGATCATGGGTGACCAAGAAGAACAAAAAAATGAAATTCCTAATGAAGAAAGAGAAAGAAATAACAGACAAAGAAATCCAAGAAGAAGGGATAGGCCCAAACCACTCAATCTACATGAAGAACAACACACATTGCCAACCCTACCTCAAGGAGTTTTACTTGTATTTTCAAGTGATGGGATTATGGATCCAAAAAAACATATGGATCATTTTTTAAGTGTCAGTGATATTAATTTGATTGAACATGATGATGTAATGGTCATAGTTTTTCTACAAACCTTGATAGGTTCAACCTATGAATGGTATCTTTCCCTCCCAGCTCAATCAATTGGTTCATTTGATGATTTAGAAAGTATGTTCATGACTGTATGCACCACTTATTGCATATCATATTTTTCTTACTCAGTTCACGTAAATCCATCTTAAAAAAGGAGAAAGAATCAAGGACTTTAATTTATGATTCTTTAATACGTTGAATCAAATTCTAGAAGACCAACGACCAAATGCTCATGTCATATTTGGATGTTATAAGAATGCCATGCCTTCAAATGAGAATTATGCAATCAGAGCTTCGCAAATAAATGATCCGAATGAAACAATCCAGAAGGAAACATAAATGGAAGAATATATGTTAGAGACCAACGATGATCCTTAAATCATTCTTGACAAAGTCCAAAGACAAATGACTAGTCTGTCCATATCACCTCAAGGATCTTCTGCTTCATGAAGTTATGAGAATCAAACAATTGGGGGAGGATTTCTCCAAGGGGTTCCCCCTAATGTAAGAAATGGCCTTGAGGTTTCCCAAGAAACAAGACAAAAGATAGAGATGGCTCAGATGAACAACACAATTAAACAGATGTAGAATGAGGTCACTAGACTCAAGAGAGGTGAGAATCTTATTCCACCAAATCTAAACATGAGAGCTCCATTACATGATCAGAGAATAAGAAATTATATAATTGAAGAATATAGACCATGAGTACTTAGAGTTCCAAATCCCAATGCTGTTGTGCTAGAAGAAATTGTAGAAAAAGAAAATTTTGAAAACTTTGATAAAGAAACAAATGTTAACCAAGATCGAGTTTTGGAATCAGTACAAATGGATGAAGGTCCATCATCTTTTTATATTTTTGATGAATAGGAGGATCTTGAGTTTTCACAAGATAATGTTATACCACTTAAAGAGGATCTATCTTCCAACATGTTATACCACTCAAATAAGGATCAAAACCTTTTAAGAAAAATTTGAGAATCATAAATCTTACGATAATTTTTTTAGTGAAGATAGAACTTGAAAAATTGAAAAAAGCTGGTATAATTTTTTCTATCAAACATTCATAATGGTTTTTAAATCCCGTGGTAGTAAGAAAGAAGAATGGATAGATTATTCTTTATATTGATTTTAGAGATCTCAATCGAGTGAGCGCTAAAGATAACTATCCACTCCCCAATATGGAGATGTTGTTGCAACATGGCACTGATTCTGCACTTATGTCTATGTTGGATGGATTTTCAGGATATAATCAAGTTCTTGTAGTCGAGGAAGATAGATCAAATAATTATTTCATAACACCATGGGGAACACATGCTTATGTTTGAATGTCATTTGTATTAAGAATGCATGCACAACATTTCAAAGAGCGATGGACTATGCTTTCAAAGATCTAATTGGAAAATTTATTAAAGATTACCAAGATGACTTGACAGTTCATTCAAAACTAAGAGAAAGACACATCAAACATCTCAGACAAGTCTTTGAAAGATGTAGAATGTATGAGATATCTTTGAATCCCAAAAGTGTTTGTTTTCCATAATAGAAGGAAATCTCTTAGATCATATTGTGAGCAAAGAAAGAATATACATTGATCCATAAAGAGTTGATGCAATAATTGACCTAAATTCTCCTACAACAAAAAAATGAGTACAATCCTTTTTTGGAAAGATAATTTTTTTTCCGAAGGTTTGTTCCAAATTATGCTACAATTGTTAAACCAATAAATAAACTACTGAAGAAAGATTAGAAATTTGAATAGACACCAGATATTCAAAAAGATTTCACATAAATCAAATAGGCCATTATTACCGCCCCTATTCTCGTCATCCCCGATTTTGATAAAGAATTTATATTGTACTCATTCGCTTCAAAAGAAACTATTGCCTCCATACTTACCTAGACAAATGAAAAAACAAAGAACTTCCAATTGCTTTTATGAGTAAGACCTTGCATGATTATGCACTGAATTACTCAATAATTGAAAAGCAATCTCTTTCCTTGGTTAAAACAATATCCCATTTCAAGAATTATATTTTATCAGTTCACATGATTGCCTATGTTCCACATTCACCAATAAATATGTTGCTCAATCAACAACTCAGAGAGGGTAGATGGACAAACTGGTTAGCAAAGCTTCAAGAATATGATTTAGAGATTAAACCTTTGAAAGTTGTCAAGGGGAAGAGATTATGTAAATTCATGATTGGAATTGAAGCTGTGAACATCTCTCCTCCCAATGGATTTGATGTTGTAATAAAGGGAACAACTTTAGCAACATCAGAATGGTATAAGAACACAATTTTCTATTTGAAATATAGTCAATTTCATCTCGAAATGTCTTCTAAAGAAAGAAGAACTCTAAAAATAAAGACAAATCAATATGTTCTTGTCTTAGGTGTTTTTTCCCGGAGAAATTTTGATGGGATTCTATTGAGATGCTTGGAATATCCAAAGTCTAGAGAAATACTTCAAGAATTTCATAGTGGGGTTTGTGGTGGACATTTTTCATCAGTTGTAACAACTCATAAAATCATTCGGGTTGGCTATTCAAATATGATTATGAATTGATTCGAAAATGTATTATATGTCAAACATTTTTAGGAAAAATGAAGTCTACAATGCCATTACAATCTAAAATAATAGAGAAACCATTTGCACAATGGGGTCTGTTGGAATTACTAAAACAACTGAGAGGGGGGGGGGGGGGTAAACAAGTGTTTGTGGGACTAAACAAATTTTAAGTCGTTTAAGAAATTTTTATTTTTTTTTCATGTGGTCATCAACAATATACAACATATGGATAGTAAAATTAAAGGCCATCAGTCACACATAAAATACACACAGAGACAGATTTTCACGAGGAAACCCATAAAGGGAGAAAACCTCTTCTTCTTCGAAATGATAGGCAGTCTTTTTCAGTTCTGTATATCATTTACAATTGAGCACCAACTCAATGTGAGGCTACTACCTCTGTTTTACAAGCTGCAACTTGTTTGAGAGCACCAACTCTCTGATTTCTCTAGCACCCACTAGAAGGAAGCACCAACTCCCTGAATATTCCAGCACCAACTGGATGGAAGCACCAACTTCCAGTTACACAGGTTCCAACCTGTATAAAAGATAACACTTGTTCTCCCTAGCACCACCCTGCCACCCTTGTTTCTCTGGCTGCAACCAGATGGAAGCTACAACTCCCTGTGTTCAAGCACCCACTTGAACCTCTGAGGACAACAATCCTCCCAAGCACCTCCCAACCACCCTTAATATATTAAATAAAGAATACATCGACAACTTATGTAGATAAATCACTTCTTACCATTCTTTCTCTGTTCTGTAAATCTGATCTTCAACAAATTATTCTGCAATTCATCTCTTCCTCTGTCCGTTCAACAGGTCTGATCTGTATCACATTCTTCTGTCATTCTGCTCTTCTTCTTCTCTGCCTGTCATTCTGTTCTCTTTCTCCTTTACATTTCCTCTCATTCGGTATCTCGGTTAAAATTTCATATTGCGCATCTTCTCATCTCTCCTTTCTTACTGTTTCGTTCTTTTTCTATTCAGAACAGCCAACCCAATTCGGTCTCTCTCATTTTCTTTTATACACTCTGCCTTGACGGTTCCACTTCCCCTTCCAATGGGCAATCCAAGGACATCTGTCTTGGCAACTGAAACGCTAACCGATTTGTCATTATCAGTCTGTTTCTCTTAACAGATTCATAACTGAAGCGTTAATGTAAGAAATAACAACAACCCTCCGATCACTTTCAAACCTTATCCGCACCGTTGGATAATCTTTATTATTCTTTCCCTTTAAATCGGGTTTCGGCATTTCGTCATTTCTTTTCCCAAGTCTCGACACTTTCATATCGCGATTTCCGAACCTCCGGGGTGAACTTTATTCTTGACTCCTTCTCTTCCCGTGACCAAGGGCTGTGACCAAGGTTTTATTGTGAAAGGTGCTTTCGCGATTTCGCATATCGCGAATTCGTAATTCCTTATGTTGAATCTTCTTGTCATCTCCAAATCTCGATCTACGAAATTCCATAAGGAAATCAGATCAACGGTTCAGATCATTTCTTGATCTGACGGCTGCAAATCCATTGTGACTTCGCATATCGCGATTTTGGCATTTCTAATGTTCCAAGTTCTTGTCACTTCCAAATTGCGATCCCCGAAACTCCGATGAGAGGTCAGATCAACGGTCCTGATCATTTCTGGATCTGACGGTCTAGATTCAATCGCGATTTCGCATATCGCGAAATCGGGGTTTTCGTTGCATTGTGTGCTTTGCATATTGAAATTCCGATCCCTGAAACTCCGACACAAACTGGAATCAACGGTCCAGAATCTGATCTCCTTTTAACGGCTGTGATTGACTCGTGATTTCGCATATCGCGAAATCGGGGTTTTCGTTGCAAGTGAATTGGACATTTCAAAGTCCCGATCCCCGATTCTTCGATGAAGCCTCCTATCGAGCTTCTCCCAGTGGCGCCCGATCACTGCCACGCTTATCACCCTTGCAGCTTCTGCAGATCTGACGGCTGACGGATGTCTGCTTTCGATTTGACGGCTCAGATCCTCTCTCCGACAAGGGCTATAAACTACGGTCCAGATTCATTTTGAATTCAACGGTTACGATTGAACCGTGATCTTGTTGCAATCTGTCTGATACAAACCCATCAATGACAACAACCATTTTCTGTCTGCAAATTTGCCATCAATGACAACAACTATCAACACGCATTCGCTACTTGTACAATATTTGCCAACAATCTCCCCCTTTGGCATTGATGGCAACACAAGCACCCAAGTGCCTTCGGATTCAACTCTGCTTCTGCTCTTCAACTCTTCTCTCGAAATGATTCTGCTTCGGTTCGACCGAACATGATCTTTTCTCCCCCTTTGACATCAATGTCAAAGAAGAAATATTCTTCCTCTGATCTTGTTGCAAAACAGACTCCCCCTGTCATCTATAAGCATTTAGGAAATTCACCAGATATTCAATAAGCACTCCCCCTGACCAGGTGAACCTTTTAAACACCAGAAATTATCACCCCCAATTTTTGACGAAGATATCCAAAAGGGGTCGCTGCTAATGGTTTTGTAAAAATGTCAGCAATCTGTTCTGTAGAGGGTATATAGTTCAGTTGAACAATTCTATTTGTAACTTGTTCTATGAGAAAATGGTACTTGATTGGAATATGCTTAGTCTTGGAATGAAGAACATGATTCTTGGAGACACTAATGGCACTGGTGTTGTCACAATGAATTGGAATAG
>JZKD02S0223667.1:45527-69913 GCA_000966675.3 Picea glauca
GCACCACCCTGCCACCCTTGTTTCTCTGGCTGCAACCAGATGGAAGCTACAACTCCCTGTGTTCAAGCACCCACTTGAACCTCTGAGGACAACAATCCTCCCAAGCACCTCCCAAGCACCCTTAATATATTAAATAAAGAATACATCGACAACTTATGTAGATAAATCACTTCTTACCATTCTTTCTCTGTTCTTTAAATCTGATCTTCAACAAATTATTTTGCAATTCATCTCTTCCTCTGTCCGTTTAACAGGTCTGCTCTGTATCACATTCTTTTGTCATTCTGCTCTTCTTTTTCTCTGCCTGTCGTTTTGTTCTCTTTCTCCTTTACATTTCCTCTCATTCGGTATCTCGGTTAAAATTTCATACTGCGCATCTTCTCATCTCTCCTTTCTTAATGTTTCGTTCTTTTTCTATTCAGAACAACCAACCCAATTCGGTCTCTCTCATTTTCTTTTATACACTCTGCCTTGACGGTTCCACTTCCCCTTCCAATGGGCAATCCAAGGACATCTATCTTGGCAACTGAAATGCTAACCGATTTGTCATTATCAGTCTGTTTCTCTTAACATATTCATAACTGAAGCGTTAATGTAAGAAAGAATAGCAACCCTCCGATCACTTTCAAACCTTATCCGCACTGTTGGATAATCTTTATTATTCTTGCCCTTTAAATCGGGTTTTGGCATTTCGTCATTTCTTTGCCCAAGTCTCGACACTTTCATATCGCGATTTCTGAACCTCCGGGGTGAACTTTATTCTTGACTCCTTCTCTTCCCATGACCAAGGGCTGTGACCAAGGTTTTATTGTGAAAGGTGCTTTCTCGATTTCGCATATCGTGAATTCGTAATTCCTTATGTTGAATGTTCCTGTCATCTCCAAATCCCGATCTACGAAATTCCATAAGGAAATCAGATCAACGGTTCAGATCATTTCTTGATCTGACGGCTGCAAATCCATCGTGACTTTGCATATCGCGATTTCGACATTTCTAATGTTCCAAGTTCTTGTCACTTCCAAATTGCGATCCTCGAAACTCCGATGAGAGGTCAGATCAACAGTCCTGATAATTTATGGATCTGACGGTCTAGATTCAATCGCGATTTCGCATATCGCGAAATCGGGGTTTTTGTTGCATTGTGTGCTTTGCATATTGAAATCCCGATCCCCGAAACTCCGACACAAACTGGAATCAACGTTCCAGAATCTGATCTCTTTTTAACGGCTGTGATTGACTCGTGATTTCGCATATCGCGAAATCGGGGTTTTCGTTGGAAGTGAATTGGACATTTCAAAGTCCCGATCCCTGATTCTCCGATGAAGCCTCCTATTGAGCTTCTCTCGGTGGTGCCCGATCACTGCCACGCTTATCTCCCTCGCAGCTTCTGCAGATCTGATGGCTGACGAATGTCTGCTTTCGATCTGACGGCTCAGATCCTCTCTCCGACAAGGGCTGTAAACTACGGTCCAGATTCATTTTGAATTCAACGGTTACGATTGAACCGTGATCTTGTTGCAATCTGTCTGATACAAACCCATCAATGACAACAACCATTCGCTGTCTGCAAATTTTCCATCAATGACAACAACTATCAACACGCATTCGTTGCTTGTACAATATTTGCCAACAGGGTCTGGATGTGATTGGTCCTACAAATCCAAAGTTGAGTAAAGTACATTCTTATATTATTAGTGCAAATGATTACTTTACCAAGTGTCAAGAAGCTATTGCTTTAAAAAATGCATACTCAGAGTAGTCGGTCCATTTTTTAAAAGAAAATATCTTGTCAATATTTGGTGTACTAGAAAAGTTCATAACAGATAATGGCTTAATCCTCATTGGGTCAAAGTTTACAATTTTTTATGGAGAATATGGAATCATCAATGGAAAATCATCCAATTATTACATGCAAGGAAATGGTTTGGTTGAGTCAACAAACAAAATATTAATTCAAATTCTCAAAAAGACAATTGAAGCCAACTGTCACGCCCCCACAATGTGCCTAGCCGAATCTTGCGATCGTGCACCTCTTGAGGGCGTGCGACACCTTTCCATTACTCGCTTGAATGATTGACAAAACTAAGGTTACTTTGTCCAGACTACACCTCTTCCCCTAGAACATACCCATATTTCGTTCTAGGCTATTGACGAGTCACACTCCTACTCTAGTGCAACTCTTGTATACTTAGACATTTGCTAACTTCTTTAACACTTAGTCATATATAAACATACATCCATGAGAAACCAAGAGAATTTTAGAAAAAACGAAAGACAAACACATATATAGTTTGGGCGACAAAAATCGTTCCTAATATCCAGTTAAGTTTTTGTTATTGCGAAAAAATTACAACATGAGCACTACTGGCTCAATTTACAATAGGGCAGAGTCAAATGACTTGCCTCACATCACCAAGACACTCATACACATATCATCACCAAGAATCTTCGTTGTAATCATCTCCACAACCATTTGTGGTACATATTATATGTGCCTCCAACCACATACTTATTGTCTCTTCGTTTCCACAAACTTCATAGATTTCAGTTCTGCCTCACACATGCCTCCAACAAAACTGGGTTTCCAGAATTCACCAAAAAAAATCCAAGAGAAATCCACCCAAATCTGTCCAATGAATCCATCTCAAGGAAACACAAGTGGAGTGACTTGGCTCCTTGAGGGAGCTCTTCCTCTTTGTATGCCTTAGAATTACAGAGCTCTCTTTCTCTCCTTGTCTTGCCAAAAAACTTTCCTTCCTTGACCATTGTGCACCCTTGTTCTCTTATATTCTCTCCAAAGGTCACCATAACAAACCGTTGCATCCTTTGGGGGTGTTGTGCCCCTTCATGAACCCATGCGTCCAAATGAATTTTCATTCCCCTTTTTCCAAACGTATCGTCACACCCCTTCATGGACCCAATCGCTCAAACAAACCCATGCGCTTGTCAGTCATCATGCCCCTTGGGACTGACACACTCAACCTTGGCGTTCCCCTCATGTTGGCATGCCCCATATGTCAAGCTGACTCATTATATTGGGTGCACATTCCCCTTAGGTGAGTCAAGTCGAATCCTAAGTGCACCCCCCATGTCTTAGTCTATTCGTCCATTTGGTGGAATGCCCAAGTATCGCCCTCAACCCTTCATCAAACCATCTGTCATTTGACTTGTGTCACAAGGAAATCTCAGGTGGAGTTTCCCCTTGGCATGTATAATGCCCAAGGAACCCCAACTCTCCCCTATATGAAGACTTCTGTCTCCTTATTTGCACCGAGCATCTTGCTTGCTCAATTTCCTTCATTTCAGTTTGTGGTGGAAGGGTGCGCACCTGAGATTGGTGCTGCAAGCCTTACATTCTCCACCACCTCAAGTGGTTGTCATCCTTGGAAACATCCACAAAATATACGATATCCAAGTCTCTTCCCGACTCGTGCCTCCACCACAAAGTATGCCGGAAACCCCAAGTTTTCATGCGAAGTGGAAACCCCAAGTTGGGGTTTCCACAAATCAAAATATACTACACCCAACTTCACATGATCTTATACATGAGTCAATGCAGTCACTTCACCCAACTCCAAGGATGAAATTCACCCAACTCTACTACAGTCTCTCGCTGTGATGTTGCTACCATGCTGTTGTTCAGTTTTGCTACCACTGTTGCTTTCTGCTACAACTGTCCACTTCTAATGTCGCTACCTGCTTCCCACTTCACTTCAAAATTTTTCCTAAGTGTTGAACTCTTATGATCTTGCTGCTACACCCATACTTCAACCAACTCTTCCATGTATTTCCACATTGATATCCCCCATGCCTTGGACTGATTGGGTAGCTAGTCCAACCGTCATGCCCATCTCATGAGACTGCACTTCCTCATGCCCGAACTTAGTATTTTATGTCACATATTTGTCACTGTGTCCAACTTCAAAGACTAAGGAAAGTTTCCATCCTCGCCTCACTATTGCTGCCATTGTTTTCCCTTCGTCAAGGAGATCCTACACAATGTCTAAGTGTTACACTTCGAACCTACTACCTTGTCCGTACTCAACTTCCTTTCATGATTCGGTCCATCTTCACAACACTATTAGACCAAGTCAAGGTCACCCCTCACCTTGCTGTACTATGGAGTCACCCCAAAGAAAAGTCATCTACGACAACTTGACTCCACTGTCCACCTCATGGCATAGTTAGTCAATCTGTTGCACCAAGAACCGCACGTACAGATTGCCTTTTCCTCATTAATTCATCACCCGACTATTCTACTATCAAGTCATCAAATGACCCAACTAATATGTCTAAGGTACCAAACACTAGAGCACCTCACCCATCCTCTCAAATCGACATGAACAAAATTCACTGCCCGCTTCACTACAACAATTTGTCCAATGCGCCTCATCAAGGAGTTAGGCAACTTCTTCAAACCACCTCCACGACTGCATCCAAATATTCCTAAGTTCACCACAAGACTCATCCAAGCAGGTCACCCCAAGCGCTTCTCACATTCACCCAACCAAGGCGTCCCAAATTGCTGCAAGACTTCTTTGAATCTGCACCACTTGAGTCACCCTCAAGTTTGTCAATTTTCATTGAGGAAATGGAATGTCGTTGAACCACCAAGTCATCTATCTTCCCTTCAAAGAAATCGTTGCAACACTTTGAAAATGAAAAAACTCAAGCTAACCATACCTTTATCAACGACATCCTTCACTGCAACCATGCCCAAGTCTGATGTCTTGGACCTTTTCTTTCTCAAGAAATCGACTCTCCGCATGAACTCTCCTTTATCACCATTTGCAACTCCACAAATTTATAAGACCTTCGTTGCGATACAAAGATGAGTCCATCCATCAACTTCTGAAATCCATCTAAGTCTCAAAAATTTTATAAAACTGGTCGAACTCATATCCAATGCATTGCCATCTTCACACGTTAACTGCTTCTTCTTCAAGGCACCATGCACCCACTGCCCGAATGTCAAGCCATATTGCTGCTAATAGATTGTTGTAACTCTACGAAGAGTCATCTCGTCTGAAGGATGTGGTAAACCCACCAACAACCCAACTCAACTCAACTGTTGTTTTTAGCGATGCACGACACAAAGACATCATGATGTAAATGTTTCCAACCAACTGCTTGCTGCGAAGCTACTCTAGGTCACCTTGGGTCGTCCAACGCACCCAAGTGCTTCACCTCGCTGTAACCAAAAAGTACTCCCCTTCGCGATCACTTATGCAATCACCCTATGTATTTCTCTTTTGTGATCACTTATGCAGTTATCTTTGTGACAAGTCGTGCAACAGATCTTGCATTCATCTGCCTTACCCAAGTGCTCGGTTCTCCAACAAACTCTTCATCTAGTATCTCCAAGGTGTGCGCAACAGGTCCGACACTCACTTCCATCACAAATTAAACCAACCGAGTTTTCCTTTGTGATCAAGTCTATGACAAGTTCTGTGATGAACTATGTGATCACCCACCCTGTCCAAGTACTTTTTTTCACCACAAACTTTGCTCTCATTTTTCACAAGGTGTGCACCCAACTCAATGTTCTCATCACACCATCAAATGAACCTTTGTCATAAGTTTGATGCAAGGTATGAGATGAATAAGTTTTCTACACCGAACCGTTCACTAATTCTGTGAACATTCCTATTGAATTTCCTTTAGAATGAATAGCCTTTTCAACAAGTGCGCCCCACCACAAATATTCTGACTGCAAGAGATGTGAAGAGCACAAAACAACTCTGATACCGTCTATCGTCAATATAGTGGTGAAGATATCCCCAACCCTTCTCCAAAATTTGCAATAAATTTTCTTTGATACCATCTATCATCGAGATAGTGGTGAAGATCTCCCCAACCCTTATCCAAAATATGCAATGAATCTGCTCTGATACCATCTATCATGTCCTCACAGTGTGCCTAGTCAAATCTTGTGATTGTGCACCTCTTGAGGGAGTGTAACACCACAACATTTCTCGCTTGAATTCTTGGCAACACCAAGGTTACTTCGTTTAGAAGACGCCTCTTCACCTAGAGCATACCCATACTTCGTTCTAGGCTATTGAAGAGTCACACTCCTACTCTAGTGAAACTCTTGTATACTTACACATTTGTTAACTGCTTTAACACTTAGTCATATATAAACATACATCCATGAGAAACCAAAATAATTGTGGAAAAAATGAAAAACAAACACATATATAGTGTGGGAGACATGAACTGTTCTTAATACCCGACTAAGTCTTTGTTATTGTGAAACAATTACAACATAAGAAATATCAACTTGGTTTACAATAGGGTGGATTCAAATGACTCTCCTCACCTCACTAAGACACTCATACAGAGATCGTCATCAAGACTCTTCGTTGCAATCGTCTCTACAACTACCCGTGGTGCACCTCAAACGTGCCCCCAACCACATACTTGGTTTCTCTTTGTTTCCGCAAACTCTATCTCTTCTTTTCCACAGACTTCACATATTTTGGTTTTGCCTCACACATGCCTCCAACAGACCTGCATTTCTATACTTTACCAAAATAAACCCAAGATAAGTTTTCCCAACTTTATCCAACGAATCCACCTCAAGGAAACACAAGTCCTCCCAAGTGGAACGACTTGGCTTCTTGAGGGAGATCTTCCTCTTTGTCTACCTCAAAATCGTAGAACTCTCTTACTCTCCCCGTCTTGCCAAAAAAATTGCCTTCATTGGTTGTGTGACCTTGGTCTCTTATAGGCTCTCCAAAGTTCACCATTGTGAAATGTTGTGTCCTTTGGGGGCATCTCTCCCCTTCACAAACCCATGCATCCAAACAAATCACCACCCACTTCATGGACTTGGTCTCCCAAATGAATTATCGTGCCTCTTCTTGGACCTAGTTGTCTAAATGAACCCATGCACTCATCGACCATTGTGCCCCTTGGGTCCGACATGCTCAACCCCAAAACAAGCGCGAGTTCTGTGATGTATTATTCAAAAACGAGACCGGAAAGGGTACATGCACTGGGTGGCTATAACAACTGTAAATTAAGATATTTTTCTTAGGCCCTTTGCAGTGACACACAAAATGTATAACTTTGTTTGGCCATTGATGAGGGGTAGCACCCCAAAACAAGCGTGAGTTATGCGATGTATTATTCAAAAAGGGGACCCAAAAGTTTACTTTCACTGGGTGGCTATAACAACCTTAACTTAAGATGTTTTTCTTAGACCCTTTACAATGACACACATAATGTACAACACTATCTAACCATTGATGAGGGGTAATGCCTCGGAAAAAACGTGAGTTTTGTGATGTATTATTCAAAAAGGGGATCCGAAAGGGTACCTTCACTGGGTGGCTATAACAACTGTAACTTAAGATGTTTTTCTTAGGCCTTTGTAGTGAAACATATACCATACAACATTGTCTGGCCACTAATGAGGGGTGGCGCTCCGAAACAGGCATGTGTTTTGCGATGTATTATTCAAAAATGGGTTCTCCCTAGTACACAATCCTAATTAGACTATGCACCATTTGGTTTAGGAGACCCATCCAAATTATGGTCTAAATACCATTATAGGTTATGAGGGGTGATAGGATGGTTGATTATTGCAATGCAATCTAACTAGGTTCATAAATAAATCTAACCTATCCTATCCTAGCTAGGAACAATCTATAATAACCAAATGAGTGGTTGTAATTGAAACTAATTCCTACAAATGAATACACTCAAATAACTACTATGAAGTAGCAAAGTTAGACAACACATATACGTGAATACATAACTATATTAGTCTGAATCATGCTATCACATACATAACAAACTTATATTCCCACGACAAAACATAAGGAATAATAATAAAAATGCGAGAATGATATTAATTTTCATAAGAAAAGTCTAGGGAAAAATACATTCTTACAATACATATAAATTGTACACTGTTTGCTGAAAGTAGTTCACAACAAGCAACTATTTACATAAAGTTCTTCTCTCTATCAAAACCAACCCTGAGGGATTCTTAATTTTAGTTAATACAATAATTTCTCCAAAACCGTTTAGTGAATGTACAATGCTTGAAGAGCCTGTTCAAAAGGGGCCTCTTCCTTTAGTTATAGAAATTCTAATAACTGTTGAAAATGTCGTCTTGAATTACACAAGAAACAATCACAAAAAATTTCAGCTTCCCTCTCAATGGCTATTGACATGTGTAATAATGATGACAAAATTGATGGTATTTGGAAAAAGACAACACATAATATAGTTGTTAGCAAATATGGATTCTCTGTTTTTTCTTATTCATGCACCTTTGTCTTTGATGGAGGCTGCCCAAACTTCGTACCAACTGTTGAGTGATATGATCCTGCAGTATAGAAGTTTCTCGAGGGTAGATTCATGGGAGGAAAATTTTTCTGTGAGAGTTTTCATGTCAATCACCAAGTTGGCCATGAATTCTTGGATCATTGTTTGGAATTTGTTCGATTGAATGAGGTGTTCCTCCATCAACCCAATTGTTACCTTCGTAATCACTTCAACTTTCTCCTATCTCTGGTTTATGTGTTGCTAGATTTTTTCGAGGATCTTCTCCATGGAAATGGTTTCTCCAAGTTCCTCTATGGGTGGAAGGTGACTCTTATGCGTTTATACTTGAGTGGCTTTATGCAGTTGTGCATAGAGAGTGAGTGAGATTGTTGTTTCCTTTTCTGCTCTCTTTTCTGCTTGCTGGCATCGATCAAGCGAAGCATAATCAATTCTTATTTCTACCTCTGAGGGGCAGGGAAGCTTGGGCGGAGCTTCTAGATTCTCGAAAATCCATCTTTTTATGTCATCTAAACCTTCCCAGATGGTGGCGAGCTAGCTGTTCTTGGTTTGCATGTGACTATGTTGTTCCACTATGCTGGCTTCCAATTGCTGAAAGACATGTAGATGCGCATACATATTTGTAATAGCTTCCTCCAACTCTATCCTGAATTTTTATGCACATGCTTTGAATTATTTTAGGCTACCCTCGTCCTTCTTTGCATGCCTGAGTTGTTCCTCCAAGTCTCTAATCCTGACATTTTTCTCTTGGTTTTGGTGGAACAAGTTCTTGAGGTTCTTCTCTGTCGCTGTGGTGAAGGATGTGCTTGCAGATGATATGGAGAGTGGATCTTGGCTGACATCTTTCGTCACAGTAGTCTCGGTGATAATTTCTAATGTATTTCCCACTGTGACTGGTACCTTTCGGATATGCTGTTGCACATTTGGCTTGTGGCTTTTTCATATTTGAAAATTTTCAAGTTCACCACTTTTCTAGGCTTGTATGGTGTGCGACGCCACAACTCTATTCCATTGAATTGAGGATGATTGCTAGGAAATTCTATTGATGTTTTTGGGATGTATGTATTCATCGGTGATGTGTTGTTGTTAAGAGCCTTTTCGTCTCTTTTTCGTTTCTCTTCCTTTGTCTCCTTAGCTACAACTTCATTTGATGCAATTTGTTTTGTTGTTGCTGCCTATGCAACTACCCTTTCAACTGTTTCTTTTTATTCTCTTCCGACCTCTGCTACTTTCTTGGACGATGCCTTTGCTTCTGCTTCCACTACTGCTACTGCTGCATCAACTTTTGCCTTTGTCTCGACTTCTTCAATATTTCTCTTCTTCTTAATAACATCCTCCTTCTTCTTTTGGATTTTTTTCTTCTCCCTTCTTTTATTGTCTACCGCTGGTTCCTTGTAATGTCCCTAACCCAAACTCTTTGTAATTGTACATATAGGCCGGTGAGCTATGGTATCAATTGTAAGTGTAATGTACATATAGGCTGGTGAGCCGTTGACACTAAGTTTTGGTGTTGCACACACCTGAGTAGTGCGTGGAGAATTGATATCAAAGACAAGGTGCTCACATTTCATAGTGTTTTGCACACCTGGGTAAGTGCACATATTTTATAGTGTTGTTCCCACTTGGGTAAGTGTGCGGGAATGAATCGGGAGTGCACACCGAGCTGAGTTATATATATATATACACACACACACACATGACTGTATATATATTAAGGTCAGAGAGCCTGTGTGATTATGAGGTTGGTGAGTTGGGACACAGATAGGCTAGTGCGCATATCCATGTTGTAACACCCCTATTTCCATCAATGTGCAATTATTATTATTATTGTGAAAAAGACTATGGACATACATGTCATGTGAATGTTGGAAAGACAATGAACCTTGCTATAGAAGGTAATGTATATATTTTGTTATTAAATAAAAAATAAATTGTGGCATGACTGCTGAAAGAGGGTTGCCAATATAGATTATGATGCATGAGAGGGGATGGTAAGGGGAACTTGTAATGGTTGAGATGACCCTTTCCAGGCCAATACTCTGCTGGAAATAAACAGTTCAGACCCATAATAGTCTTCTGACCCAGAAAATTTAATTACCAGTCAAGCTGGTAGTTGGGAAGTCTTCCTCAAGAGTCAATGAGGAGATGGGTAGACTACCCATTTGGAAATTTCCGGATTTGACCCATGAATTTAGGGAAATGGACCCACGAAATATTTCTAGGGAAATGAAATAAAAGGAAAAAAATCATGGGCAGAGGGTAGAGGATGCACACGAATGGGTCTATGGACCATCTCTAAAAAGGTAGAGCATGCGAGGCTCTCTGGTTCAAAAATAGAACTGAGAAAATATATTGTTTTGGGTGCAGAAGAAATTGGACAATGTTTTCTAATCAAGATGATAAACGAAGTTGCAATGATTGAGTGAACAATCCAAACAAACTCCCTTGCTTGGTGGATATAAAAATGAATTTCCAGGTTCCTGTGGGAAAATGAGAGTAACCTTTGTCCCTTATTGTTGCTGAGCAAAAGGAAGAACCTATCTCTCATGACATCATGATCTAGCTAGGGGGTGGCTAGTTGAGGAATACTCCAAGAGCAACTGTGCCTATGGTTGGGTAGAAAAGAGCACCCCTTTCAGAAATTTCCAACTAATTTCAAGTTTCAGATAAGTGTGACTCCGAGTTTTATATTGTCTTGACTGGTTTTTGTTATAATATGTTTTTTTTTTTAGCCAGATGATAGCATAAGTTTTTATCTTGTTTGATTGATAGAATTTGTGAATTTAATGGACTAGCCGACTGGGAAATTTGAAGCAAAGTTTGAATATCACATTCTATCAATGGTGTTATACCTACTTCTGTTTATAAATAGATAGCGATTAGTAATGGTTTCTAAATGAATTTGGGGCAAATTGCGAGTTGATCTCCTTTCCTAATCTATAGGAAATAATCCTCAAATAATTACTATAGTTAAACCACCATAGCCATCCCTAAATCAACTTAGAAATCATGAATGGTCCTGTCAGAAACATGAAGGATGGGCATAAGAATTTGGCCCTAGTGCTGCTCGGAAAGTCTTCAAAGGGACTGTCCAAGGATCAAATCCACAAATATAGAGTTGGGACAGACTCTACGGGACTGCTCCGAACCTGTCAATCTCTCAAAATTCCTTTTCCTTTTATATAATTCGAGTTCGGTAAACGAAAGGTGCCTCCTTCAAATTGCTTTTTCAAGTGATCTCATGCTCAAGTCCACGGGCTTAACTAAATCTCGGTTAATAGTCAAAATCATATCCCTCTGGGGCTTGCCAGAGTTCCATACTACCAGGGTCCTGGAACCTTTCTCTATAGTTAAAAGGAGCTAATCTTCCCAGAGTTTCGGGACTTTAGGATGTTTGAACTTCATAATCCTCCAATCTTGCCGAAGGAAACCTGTTGAACCAATTATCAGACAGTTTGACTGGAAATTAGCGGTCCCTTATCCTTTATCGCGGGATCCGCCTTCTTGTTAAACAATTACCAACTTTTAACCACGCGAATTATCTTCACCATTGATCATGATCACAGATCAATGGTGTGATTTCTGTATTCGTCCTCTTATGGATCCAACGGTGGAAATGATACCCAAAATATCTACTTGATCGGATGGCTAGTGGGATTTCGCGAATTCGTGACTCATATAATCCATAACCTTTCAACCTTCTCAGAGTATTTCCTGACGAAGTGGTCACAAAGTAGTGACGACCATTTGCTACCGGTTAATACTTCCACTTATTCTATCCTTCCACTACTCTTGATCGAATGGTCGAAAAATATCCTGAAGGATATTAGATCGACGGTTTGCGTGACTTCGAGATTTCAACCTTCACGATTTCAAGACAATGGGATGAAAGTGCATATACCGATCCTCCTAAAGGTCTGGACCTGAAATCCCCTCATAAAAAATCATGTGTAATTATGTATATATAAGATAAGTAATATATGGGACCCACTTCGGGAATTCAAGCTTTAGGAATTCAAGAGATTGGAGGTTGGTGCATATGCTAAACTTTGAAAGGTCTCGACCCAAAATCCCCTTGTTGAAGTGTCAAGATACGATTAGACGAACCCATGTATGCCTTGGTGACTTGGTGTGCCTGGGTAGGTCCATGTGGTGTCGTAGTACTGGACATGAGGTAGGTGTTCGACCCCCCCTTGTCAGGCCTAAGATAAGTGTTAAGTGCAGATAAACCTCATTTGTCAAATCCAAGGGTGGATAGAGATCCACCATAGATTTCAGAGTGTTAAGAGTCCTTCAAAATTTGCACCACCGAGGATTTTTAAAACTGCACAAGAATGTTGAAGGGTCGAAGGCCCGATATCCGCAAAGACTCAGGGAGATATTCCCTACAAGCCCTCCTCTAGTGGCCATGTCATCGCATGGGGATGACGACCTAGGTCACAACAGTGCCATGTCAGATGGTATGAGAGAAGTGAAGCTACATGGATGCGACGTGGTGAAGGGGGTGTCCTATGGACAATGACACCCCGAAAATTTTAGAAAGCCATAAATTTCAACCCAGAACTTGATTTTGGACAAGGTTGTAGTCACCAGAAATCCCTTGGCGAGCATAAGGCGATAGTGTCCCTATTCAAGGAATTAAGGAAGTTGTAGGAAAGAGAAAAATTTATACCCCATTCTCTTAAAAGGCTACTTATGGGGTTGGGTGTGTGACACATGTAAAGTGTAATCATACTTAGTCATTAATAATATTACATCATTGCGCGCAAACAAAATCATAGGAAAAGATATGGGGGGTTGACTCCACCGAAAAAGGGAGAAGGGGTGAGACTTAAGTTTTAGGGAATCTTTTATAATATTTTCGAAAAAGTGTAAAGTTATGGACACATTTTATCCTAAGTTCCAGAGGGTAGGGAATGAGTCACCAAGTGGCTTAAGCTACTTTTGAAGGTGACACGTGTTGAGTTTAAGGAATGAAATATATGTTGTTGAACCTTAGTGTATTCTAGGAAGGGAATTCATTCGAAAGAACTCATTTGGGGAAGAGAATTCATTCTGAGAATCATTCATGTTTCAGGATCTCGTGAGTAGAAGGGGGTCAGATGGTATGGAAAATATGATTATTACCTTATCTGCATAGATAATATTGTAAGGGGTTTCTGTACTGTAATTAGAGTCTTTCTATTGAAGAGGCGGGTTGTCAGGCATGTGAGTAGTCTCTCTGGGTAAGAGATTTGTTGTCGAAGAGATAGGTTGCGAGGCCAATGAGCATACTCTCCAAGGGAGAGTTTTAATGGGAATTGTTCCATGGTGAGATGAGAATTATATGCAGGGCTCAAAGACTTCCTGTCCATCTTGTTTCTAGTAATAGTGGAAGGGAAGTGGGACAGTAGAGGGACTGTTGAAAAGAGAAGGGGCACACTTCCTTGTGTGTGACAGGTGCGTCGAGAATGAGAGACTGTAGGATATTTGTAGCAACAAACAACTTGGATAGAGAAATTCTGTTGAGTATCAGACCATAACCTATCATTAAGAACCCTTTTTCCTTGGTGGAGTAAAGCCCCAGCTCAGGGGTGACCTGTTGTTGAAAGCTTATGAGCAACATAGTTTATGGTTGGAAGAAACATCTGAGTTATGCACGCAGTTGGTGACTTTCATAAAAGATAAGTGTCTTATGTGCTTGTCTCATTTTCTATGTGCATATTTATCTATGTTTGATATGGTTTAGTTATTGTATGTTGTCACATATAATTAATTGTTGTTATTATGTTTAATGCTGCTTGTGCATGTAAGTATGGTGCTTATAGCCTTTACTTGTAGACATGCATGAGTATGAAAAATGTTCATAGTTTTCCTGTAAGTTAACCTTTTAATTTTGGTATGAGCCTTTGGTGAAATTTTTGAATGGCTGTGCACGTAGAGAATACTCTGTGTTCACTAGACTGCTGGATTTGCTTGTGCACACTAGGAAGTAGTACATGCTCACTACGAGAATAGATTTGGCGTGTGACGCCATGATGGATGCACACATAGTAGTGTTGTGTGATCAATACACTAGTGCGTAGTTGTTCGAGTTACTTCCGTAGCTTAAAGTTGTAATTAAAGGATAAATTTAGTGTGATGCAACTCAACTTGAGGTTGAGCGCATTACTTCAAGTGATACTACGCATACTAGTGTTTAGTATAGGATCTGCGCAGTGGATTTTCAGAGTAACATTGTTCAGTAGTAAGTTGGATGATGTTACATTGTGGTTTCAGAGCATATTTTTGGGAGAAATGTGCAGTGTAGCCTAGTATTGAAGGCTGGGGATGTTACAGTTTGGTATCAAAGGAGTTGTAGTAGTGGGACCCAACCTAGGTGGCTGGGGATGTTACAATATGGTATCAGAGCATGTGATAAATGCTGGTAACATGAAACGTTACAAGTTGGGTGACGTGGTTATCTTGGGTGGCTGGGGACATTACAAAATGGTTTCAGAGATATTGGTTCAACACTGGACTTGTATGGGCCAGAGGTCAACAAGAATAACTAGAGCTCTAGTTTCAACATTGAGCCTGCATGGGCCAAATTCTACTTAAGGAAAAAATTGGACTGGTAAGTGGATGAATTTGGAATTTCAGCATGGACATGGTGCACATTAATTAAGAATGACTAGATGTGCATGCTAAATATTTGATATTGCTGGGTGCGACATTGGAATTGCGCAGTAAAAATTGGTGCACGGGTGTGCACATTAAAGGTTTGGGGCTGCACACAACAAATTTGTTGTGCATGTGAATTATTGACATGCAGTGTGCATGTTAAGAACTGACATCACACATTGGTGTGTGTTGAATACAAATGTGCGCATGGGTTTTTGAAGAAAGGATTCTGACAAGATGATGCATATTTTTCATGAATTTCTCTCATGAATTCAGCTAACAAATATTGTTGCTTACACATTTTGCATAATTATCAACGATTAGAGCAGGACTGAATCAACATAGAAGGTTAAAAGCATGGAAGATGCACATAGGAATTACAATCATGATGATGAATTCAGGCATTTTGATCCAGGTGGACATTGGTGGCTACCCACCTATTCCACTGGATCAAAGCATAGATTTCTATTTTGACAGTGTTTCTACACTTTTTTGGGTCCTGAACTTCCAGGGCCACTTTGAGGACTTAAACAACATTTTTTGGGCACGACAGTGCCCAAATGATATTTAAAGACATGGTCTTTTCCAAATAGAATTTATATTCTTTATCTAGACCTTTCCAACGAGGTATCGAGTGCCCCAAACATAGATCGCATGAAAAAGTTTCGCTCTCAGAAAGTTTATGTATCAACTACCCCCATCGGGGCCCAAAAACCTTTTGGCATTTCATTTCCTAGGGTTATGATTTTGGATGTTTAGGATTTTATGAATTATTCTTTATGATGAAAAGGCCTTTGGAGCCTCATTGTAATCATATTCTTGTCAATGAGTGTATCTAACACATATTTTCTTAGAAATAAGCTACCACCATTCTAGCTATCTTGTGTGCTTTTGCATTTTATAGTGTTTTGCATTTTTAGACAATCATTAATAGAATAGAAGTTTCACTATATTACTATCCTGTGCCATATATCTATGTATTTCCTTGTTGTATCTCTATTATATCTCTGCCTTGATACCGTTCTCAAAATAATCCAGATCAAATGCCATATCCAACGCCAGATCTAATAACTAATTATGAAGGACCACATTAGACCAAGATCCTAACCTTGCGGGAGCTCAATTATTCTGGTATAGAAGAAGGATGGGACATGGAAACTTTGTATTGATTACATAGCCCTGAAAAATATCATAGTTAAGAACTGGTACCCAATTCCACGAATTGATGATCTTCTCGATCAACTCAAGGGAGCCAAGTTTTTCAGTAAGATTGATCTGAAGTCGGGCTACCACTAGGTGTCGATTGATCAAACTGATGTGTGGAAGATGACCTTCAAGTTTAAATAAGGTCTCTTTGAGTGATTGGTCGTGCCTTTCGGATTGAATAATGCCCTGACCACATTCATGCGGATGATGGATGATATATTACGACCATTCACAAACTACTTTGTGGTTTTATATTTGGACGACATCCTCATCTTCTACAAAACCCAGGAGGAAAATTTGAGCATATTCAACAGGGCTTGGGCACCCCGCGACAACACCACTTATATGCCAATTTGGATAAATGTTCCTTCAACATGCAGAGAATCCAATATTCAGGATCCATCGTGGATGAGCAGGGTTTACATGTGGATCGATCCAATATCCAAGTCATCTGTGATTGGCTAGCCCTGAAGACAATGATTGAGCTTCGCAACTTCTTGGGCCTCGCCAACTTCTACCGCCGGTTTGTGTTGGGGTTCTCTTATTTTGCTTAGGCCCTAAGCTAGGTGACCAAAGGTGGAGAGAATGCCAATTTTTTGTGATCTGTTCCCCAACAGAAAGCATTTGAGGATTTGAAATACCACCTCTTCTCAGCACTAATCCTTATTCTGCTAGACCCGCAACAACCATTTGAGATTGGGACAAATGCTTCTGGTTATCCTATCAGTGCAGTCCTCACTCAACATGGACATCCAATATCCTATCACAATGAAACTATATATGATACTGTTAGAAGATAACCCACCTATGACAAAGAGATGTACTCCATTGTGCATACATGTCGATAGTGGAAGCATTACATTCTGGGGAAGGAAACAATCATCCACATTGATCATAGGCCTCTGCAATTCATGCAGACACAAGTCAAATTACAAAATTACCGCCATTAGAAGTGGTGCACGTACCTGCAACAATTCCCATTGAATATAAAGTACAAGAAGGGTAGCACCAACCATGTCATAGATTTCCTCAGTTGACCCCCAGTGGAAACACTAACCACGGTTCTCAACTCCTGTGGACATGAGGCATTCAAATGACCACAATTATACAATAATGACTCTAGATTTGCTATTTCCTATCCGACATTGAGCATAGACAAAACAATTCCATACTTTGATCTCCAAGATAGATTGTTATTCCATTTGAGTCATCTCTGTGTTCCTTCAAGAGAGCATGCAAAGCTGATCTTAGAAGCTCATTACAGCCAGGTAGTGGGACATTTTGGTGCAGAGAAAATAGTGGAAATACTACAAAATCATTTTTATTGGCCGAAGAATCGACACGATATTCGAAAGTATATCAGATACTACACTGCCTGCACCATTTCCAAGTCCGCCATCAAGAAAAAATTGCTATACACCCCTCTGCCTACTCCAGATAGGCCTTGGGAGTTCAACTCCATGGACTACATGTCTGATCAAATTTCAATCAAGCTTGGGAATGAATGTGTCTTTGCGGTCATTGATCGATTCTCTAAGATGGAAGTTTTGACACTCTATAAGAAGAACATCATAGCCGAGACCACTACCAAGCTCTTCTTTACACATGTTTGGGTTCATTTTGGGCTTCCATGCACTATTATCTTTGATCGAGATAATAGGTTCCTGAGCACTTTTTGGTCTAACCTATGGTTGATGATGGACACCAAGCTAACCAATTCAACTTCCTTCAACCCATAGACTAATGCTAAAATAGAGGTTGTCAAAAAGTTGCTTGTCCATATTCTGAGTATGTACAATTCCAAGAATCCACGCACATGGGATGAAATCCTTCTTTATGTTCAACATAACTATAATAGATCCCTCCACAACCCTTTTCAGGTGTACTTGGGGTTACAAACATTGGCCCCCATTGATGTAGCTATGCCCATTGCAACGACACAGGAAGAGTCCTCCCATGTTCAGATTGAGGATGATCATGAAGCCAAATTTGTTGAGCACATCCAACACATCCAACATCAATTTCATGATATTATGTATAAATCCAATGCCAAGTACAAGCAGCGCCACGATCAACATCGAGTACGAAACAAGTTTCATGTGGGAGATAAGGTGTGGTTGCACTTGAAAAAAGAGCACCTCACAGGACCCCATCATAAGCTACACCCACTCCGATATGGGCATTACTGATCCAGGTGGATATCGGTGGCCACCCACCTTTTCCAACTGGCTCAAAACAGTTTTCTGGCAATTTTGGTAATTTACTATTTTTAGTAGTTTTTAACTTCCGGGGCCATTTTGAGGGCCTAAATGAAGGTTTTTCTGGATTGAGATTCTTAATGATAGCCAAAATATTTGATTGAGCCCCCAAAATGAATTTCCTCGACGATAAATTTCCAACGAGCTATCGTGCACCCCAAACGAAGATCGTATGCCAAAGTTATGCCCCCGGGAAGTTGATACACCAAACTACCCAAAACAGGGTCCACAAAACTGTTGGATTTTCATCTTTCAGGGTTAGGGTATTTGATTTTCTTTCTGATAAAAAGGTCTTTGGATCCTCATTGTAAAATCATGTTTTGGCGAATGCGAGTAGCGGACACATCTCTTCTCAGAGATAAGTTGCCACCATTCTAGCAAGTCTTTCACTCTGTTTTTTTACAGTCTTTGTACATTTTCGCTCATCAAATAGAAAATTTTGTATTACTGTATCTCTGTGTTTATGGTTGCACCTATGAGACATTTATGTTATATTATTGGATATCCGATATATCTTTTTACATTTCTTTATTATATCTCCACTCTCATTTCATGCCGAAAATAATCTGGATCAGTGGTATCAGAGCAGGTTGCTCTTGATAATTTTTTAGTGCATTTCCCCGATGAGGTCCAAGTATAGAAATTTGGGTCTTGAGCTTGTCTCTCTTGAGGAAAATCACTCTCACATGCCCAAGAAACCCTCCATGGTGGAAGAAAATAAAAACGACAGAGAAAACGATTCTATTAATTTGTTGCTTGAGCAAGCTCTCACGCGACAGAGGGACGAAATGATGGCGAATTTTTCCCACATTCTTCAACGCTTGTCGATAACAATAGGTGTGTCTTCATCAAGCGACTACTTTGGTGGAACCTCACATTTCAAGGTACAAGTTAATTTTGATATTCCCATATTTGAAGGAGAGATAGATGCAGACGCCCTAGAAAAATGGTTTAATCTGCTAGAAGGTTATTTCTCTGTTCATAATTTCTCCAACAAGGAAAATATCACCTTCCCATTCCTTAAGGCTCTCCCCCATGTCAAACATTTGTGGGAATCTGTCAGGGAGAAAAGTTCCGCAGAGTATTCTGGAATATATGGTGCCGAGCCCACTTGATATTTTTTGTGGATGCGGTAAAGGAACAATATTACCCTGTTGGAAACTATGAGGACCAGTACATGAGATGGACCACATTGCGACAAGAGAGGGGCCAAACAGTTCCGTATTTCACCAATAACTTCCATACCTTGCACACCAAGCTGGGTATCTAAGACTCCGAACGAAATTTGGTTCTAAAATACCGTGGGGCTCTACACAGATACATCCAAACTGAAATGGATTTTTTGGACATCTCATCACTCGATGCTGCTTATCGATATGCTGTTAAAATCGAGCAGAAATTTAAGCACTAGAAAAAACAGGAATTCGGGTCTGCAAATCCGCAACAACCAAAGTATGATAAATATGACCCTAACAAACAATCTCCTAAAAACCAGTCCAAGACATAGGAAAAAAAGGGTCATGAAAAGATGAAGAAGGACATCGGAAAATGGTGTGATTTCCACAAAATCCCCTGGAACAACACCGATGAATGTCTCTCAAAAAAATCATTGGTGGCCGAGATCAAAGACAAGGAGCTGAACCCTGATTCATAATTTGATTCAGAATATGATTAAGAAAATATTGATAGAAGATAGATCATCGATGCAGACCCCACTACTATTATCACGACCGAGAAAATTCAACCAAAAGAACCCACAGATCCTGAAGAGGGGGAGCGCCTTTTTCATTCACAGATGTGGGTGAAGGGGACCCCGCTACATTTTATTGTTGATAGAAGAAGCCAGAAGAACCTCATCTCAACAAAGGTCGTCAAACAGTTGGGATTGTCGAAAACACCACACCTGCAACCATACAACATTGGGTGGCTTCGCTAAGGACAAGATCTTCATGTCTGTCAACAATGTCAATTGTTATACAACATCCAACCCTTCAAGGATGAGGTATGATGTGATGTTTCCCTGCTGGATGTCTGTGATGTCCTCTTGGGCCAACCATATATGTGGAAGCGCCATGCTATCTATGAGTCTTGAGCCCGTAGTGTCATTTTTACTATGGGGGGTCATATCTACATGATACCATAGGTAGTTCCAACTACTTTCCCACCTAAACAATTCCGCAAGGTAGTATCTCATACTACAAAATTCAGCTTCTTAACAATCACCTTCTATCCTCGCCCAAACACCTTCTATCCAATAAAAACAGGTCAACAAGTTTGCAACAAAGTGTAAATATTCCTTCTGCACACAAGAATCTCATGTAGCCAGACTGGTTAAAAAGGTCCAACCCTTCCAGCCATAGGTTCATGACAACCTTCAACAAGCTAAGCAACACAACTTCTCCAACAAGGCAAGCAACTCATCAAGATGCAGATTCAACAAACAATTTTCCCTCTCCCTTGAGAACTCAACGCAATGTATACCATTGATTCCTAAGGAGGGAGGATTGATCCAGGTAGATATTGGTGGCCACCCACCTTTTCCAACTAACTCAAAATAGTTTTCTGGCAATTTTGGTAATTTACTATTTTTAGCAGTTTTTAACTTCCAGGGCCATTTTGAGGGACTAAATGAAGGTTTTTCAAGATCAAGCTTCTCAATGATGTCCAAAGGCTCTGATTTATTCCCTAAAATTAATCTCCTCGATGATACCTTTCCAATGAGCTATCATGCGCCCCAAACAATGATCGTATGCCAAAGTTATGCCCGAGGGAAATTGATACACCAAACTACCCAAAACGGGGTCCAAAAAACTATTGGCTTTTCATCTTCCAGGGTTAGGGTTTTTGATTTTCTTTATGATAAAAAGGCCTTTGGAGCCTCATTGTAAAATCATCTTCTGGCGAATGCGAGTAGCAGACACATCTCTTCTCAGAGATAAGCTTCCACCATTATAACGAGTCTTTCACTCTGTATTTTTACAGTCTCTGTACATTTTCACTCATTAAATATAAAATTGTGTATTACTGTATCTCTGTGTTTATGGTTTCATCTCTGATACATTTCTATTATATTATTGGATATCTGAGATATATTTATACATTTCTTTATTATATCTCCACTCTCATTTCGTGCCGAAAATAATACGGATCACTTACACCATCACCAAAGAAATGGGTGTGAATACTTTTGAATTAAGTATTCCTCCTTTCCTTGGCTTGCACCTAATATTTAATGTGGAAGTGCTTCGACCATATTTTCCACCTCTTCTGGACACTTCGGACATGACCAAGCAGTTGTCCCCTACAAAAATCAATCTTGATTGCATCAAATAGGTGAAAACTGATCGGATCACGGACATCTAGAAAAATGACACTCACCAACAAACCATCCAACTCTATCGCGTCGTGAAAGAAGGGCAGTTTATTCATCAAGGAAAGTGGCTCACCAGGAGTCAGATTCAACATAAGTTTCCCCATTTGATGGAGGAACTTGATGAAATGGACACCATTGATTCCTAAGTGGGGAGGAATGGTCCAGGTGGACATTGGTGGCCACCCACCTATTCCACTGACTCAAAGCACAAATTTCCATTTTGGCAATTTTTCTACACTTTTTCGGGTCTTGAACTTTCGGGGCCATTTTGAGGCATTAAACAACATTTTTTGCGCATGAAAACGCCCATAGGATATCGAAAGGCATGTTCTAGGATGAATTGAATGTGTACGCCTTAACTATACCTTTCCAATGAGGTATCAAGTGCCCTAAATGGAGATCATACGAAAACAACACGCCCTTCGAAAGTTGATGTATCAACTACCCCCATTGGGGCTCACACACCTTTTGGTGTTTCATCTCCTGGGGTTAGTGTTTTGTATGTTTAGGGTTTTTTCAATTATTATTTATGTTGAAAATTCCCTTGGAGCCTCATTGTAATCAACTTATTGCGAAAGAGCATAGATGACACATTTCTTCTCATAGATAAAGTATCACCATTCTAGCTAGCTTGTTTGCTTTTGCATTTTACAGTCTTGTATTTTCATAAAATCATCAATAAAATCTAAGTTTCATTGTACTACTGTGTTCCATGCCATATCTCTATGTCTTCCTTGCTATATCTATGTTATATTTATACCTTCATATCATTCTCAAAATAATCCGGATCAGATTTGTATGTCAGTTTGGGTGTTGATGGTACACAATCCAAGGAGGAGCGCATAAATATGGTAGAAACCATAAAGGAATTGAAAAAATATGTCCAAAGCTATAAGGTTGATAATGTGAGGCTTATGAAGACTAAGGAGCAACAAGATGAATTCAATTTGAAATTGATGCAAAGCTTGGACATAATATAAAAGAAAATGGATAAGGAGACAGAGTCAAGTAGATCAAGAAGTCACAGGTCTCATGATGAGAAAATAAGAGAAGCAAGAAGTGATGGTAGGCATCAACCTCACTCTCCAAATCATTCTATTAGGAAAGCGTGGAGTAGCTCAAGTCCATATCTTTTCATAAATCAGAAAAGGAGGACTGGGGTGGACAAGCTACAAGGAGAAATGAATAAGATCAATCCGTCGACCGTTGACGGGGAGCACAATAAGGATGAAGATGTGAAGACCTGGTTGCTGGGTATGAGGAAGTACTTCCAACTACATAATTAATCTACACAGGGAGAAGGGAGAATTACTATCTGTCAACTAAAAGGAAAGACACCAATGTGGTGGGATCAGTATGGTGCATGTGCAACACATTGATGAAAACAAGGTTACTTGGAGGGAGTTCAAGAGGTATTTCCAAAATAAATACTTAACCAAGAGGTACTATGACAAGAAAATGAAGGATTTCTTTGAACTCAAGCTTGGGAGGATGGTGATAGATGAGTATGAAAGAATATTCTTAGAGCTGCTGAAATATGTCACATTCATGAAGGATGAGCAAGTTAAAATTCAGAGTTACCTGACTGGGTTACCCTCATTTATCAGTGTGACAAGATACAATATGATGACCCTAAGACATTGGAGGAAACAATAAGGTGTGATAAATGTCTTTATGATCAACAAAGGGGAAGAACGAATTTCCAAAAGACTTGGGAAGACAAGATGAAAAGCAAGGTGGATTAGAGGAAGAAGGGGACTAGGCCACCATTTTTCACGAACACTGCGCAAGGATAGCCAACTCCCAAGGAGTCTAGAATGATGAATATAGTGGAGAAAAAATCCAAGGAAACAATCAATTCGATGTTGGAGTTTTGGCGAAGATCATATGTGCATTGATTTCCCTACAAAGTGTGATAAAGAGAGGATTGCGTACAATATACAACAATATGTGACAGTTGAGGACATGGGAAGAAATGTACCAAGGATTTACGCAGCGCTAGATAAAAAGCATGATGAGTTTCAATCACACATGATTGAAGTGGAAAGTAAGATTACTGACCAACCCATTACTATTTTAATTGATTCAGGAGCTAGTCATAGTTATCTAGATCCTAGGATGGTGGAAAGGTTCCAATTTCCAAGAAGAAATATTGGAAAACCTTGGTTGGTGCAGTTAGCTACAGGAGCAAAAAGGAAAATTATTGAGATGGTTAATGCATGTCCAAATGGAGATGAATGGATTGTGCACAAAGGATGATTTGAATATTATACCTTTGGGCTCGTATGATTGCCTCATTGGTATGGATTGGTTGGACGAGCACCATGTTGTCCTGGATTGTTACAATAAGACATTCACTTGCTTGGATGAGGGAGGAAACTTAAGAACAATTCAAGGAATTCCAAGAGCTGTGACTATCAGAGAAGTTTCAACCTTGCAATTGAAGAAAAGATATAGGAAAGGATGTCAAGTATATGCAGTGCAATTGGAAGAGATGTAAATTCTAACCTTGTACAATATCTACTACAAACTGATATTCAGAAAAGAACAAAAAAGATACAATGGCAAATACAAACATTACACAGAGATTTTTCACCTGGAAACCCAAA
>JZKD02S0223667.1:69963-85178 GCA_000966675.3 Picea glauca
TACAATATACATATAGGAGCCAGCGACATCCAAAACCCTAACCCAATGACCTGGATTAGTCCAAAACCCTAATTCCTTAATCGGAAATAGAAAACCATCGACAAAAAACCATGTGCCGAAAAATCCACCTAATATCATGTGGTCCCGAAAATATGTCATCCCGGTAATATGTCGTCCCAGAAATATGTCGTCCCGGCGGAAATATGTCGGCCGAATTTTTTTTTTCGGGGGCATTGCCCATGAACCCCTGCGTGGGGGGCTCTGCCCCATTTCACCCCCCGAGGGGGGGGCCTAGTGGCCCCCCCTCTAACCCCCCTACACGCCTGACATAGATGCTCAGACACTACTACTCGTGCAAAGAATATAACACATACCCAACAAGAGACACCTAAGGATAAAGTGCCACATATTGAATGATGCACAATATTGAAAGAGTTTGAGGTTGTCTTTAAAGAGATACCTAGGTTGCCTCTAAAAAGAGATTGATTTCTCTATAAATATGATGCCTGGAGTAGTGCCTATATCTAAGACTCCATATAGGATGAGTACGCCAGAGTTGAAGGAGTTGCAGATGCAACTTGAAGAGCTTCCGAAGAAAGGATATATATGCCCAAGTGTGTTGTTTTGGGGTGCCCCAATATTGCTCATGAAGAAGAAGGATGGTATGCTGAGGATTTGTATTGACTTCATGTAGTTGAACAAAGTAACAGTAAATAAGAAGTATCCTTTTCCAAGGATAGATGAACTCTTCAATTAACGACAGGACACAAATATTTTAAAAGATTGATCTCAGATCTAGATATCACTAGGTGATAATTAAAGAATAAGAAATAAAAAAGACTACCTTTAGAACAAGGTACAGACATTATGAGTTCAAAGTGTTTCCTTTCGGATTGTCAAATGCACTAATTTTCTTTATGTGTCTGATGAATGGATATTTCATAGAGTATTTAGATAAGTTTGTCATTGTATTTTTGGATGACATACTTATTTACTGAAAGTCTGAAGAGAGGCATGAGAAACACTTGAGGATGGTACTTCAGGTATTGAGGGAGCTTCAACTTTATGAAAAGTTGAGCAAGTGCTCATTTTATCAGTGATAGGTTCATTATTTGGGTCTTATTATTTCCAAGGAAGGAATAGATGTGGATCCGAAAAAGATAAAAGCCATTGAAGAATGGATGACACTAAGAAATGTCACAAAGGTAAGGTCCTTTATGGGACTTGTAGGTTATTACAAAAGGTTTATTGAAGGATTCTCAATAATTGTGGATTCGATTACATATTTTTAAAATAAAGGTGTGCGATTTGAATGGACTCCAGATTGCACAAGGAGTTTTTTTCACTTTAAAAGTTTGTTAACTAGTGCGCCAATTTTAAGAATTGCCGATTCAAAAGTAGACTTCGTTGTGTGCAAATATGCATGCAAGGAAGGGCTCGTTCGTGTCCTGATTCATAATGGGCATGTGGTGTGCTACAAATCAAGAAAGTTAAAATATCATGAAAGACTCTATGCTACTCATGACTTAGAGTTGGCAGCCATAGTGCATGCCTTGAAGATGTGGCGACACTATCTCATGGGTAAAATATTTGAGTTGAGGATGATCATAGTGGTCTGAAGTATCTTTTTGGACAACTAAGTTTAAATTAAAAACAAAACAGGTGGTTAGAGTTCCTTAGTGAGTATGAATTTGACATAAAGAATATTAGAGGAAAGGAGAACAAGGTGGATAACACACTCAATAGGAGGGTGCATGAGATTCATGCTATATTCGTTAGTATGTACCAGTCAGATTTGTGCAACAAAATTTTAGAGGTTTCCAAATTAGATCAATGCTATATGGACATAAATGTGACTTTACAACAAGGTATGTTGCAAATTTGTTTTGAAGGTTATGATCTAAGAGAGGATGGAATCTTCATGTATAGGTGAAGAGTCTATGTGCCAAATGATCAAGAGTTGAAAATTCTGTTATTGTCGAAGATGTATAAGGTTCCTTATGTTGGACATCCAGGCTACCAGAAGACAATTTTCAGAGTAAAAAAACAATACTATTGGCCAGGTATGAAAAATGAGGTTGTTGGTTTTATTTCCAGATGCCTTGAATGCCAAAAGGTCAAAGATGAACATATACATCCAGTTGGTTTGCTACAACCTTTGCCTATTCCTGAGTGGAATTAGGAAGTTGTGACCATGGATTTTATAACTAAGTTTCCTAGGAATGCTAAGCAACATGATTATATTATGGTGGTGGTGGAAAAGCTTACTAAATCTTCCCATTTTATTCGAGTGAAGTCAACGCACAAGAAAACCAACATAGCTGAAATATACATGAAAGAAATTGATAAGATGGATGGTGTACCTAAGACAATTGTGGCTGACAGAGATTCCAAGTTCACTTCAACTTTTTGGAAAGGGATATTCAAAGGATTTGGAACAAATCTGAACTTTAGCACAACATATCATCCTGAGATTGATGGCCAAATAGAAAGAGTAAATCAGGTGATTGAAGATATGCTCAGGATGTATGTGATGGATAGACCATCAAAATGGGAAGACTACCTTAATTTGGTAGAGTTTACTTAAAACAATGGGTATCAAACATCCTTAAATATGAAGCCATTTGAAGCACTTTATGGTAGAAAGTGAAACACGCTAGTGAGTTGGGACAACCTAACAGACTGTGTAGTGGTTGGGCCAAATATTCTCTGAGAAATGGAAGAGCAGATGGTAAAGATAAGGAAAAATTTAAAGGTTGCTCAAGATAGACAAAAAAACTGCACAGATAAAGGCAGAACCCATAGAGAATTTAAATTCGATGATCATGTGTTATTGAAAGTCAAATCCATATGTAGTTTCTTGAAGTTGGGAAATTGTTCTAAGTTGGCCATTTGAAATCCTAGAGAGGATTGGTCCTATCACATACATGATTGCATTGCTTGCATACTTGTGTATTCATAATATTTTCCATGTGTCATTGCTTGCATACTTGTGTATTCATAATATTTTCCATGTGTCATTGCTTAAAAAGTACGTATCTAATGATAATCATATTATTGATTGGAATGTGATTCAGGTGGAGCCAGAAGATGATTTTCGAGTGCGACCGGTTTGCATATTGGATCGAAAAATAAAAAAAATCAGAATCAAGCCATAGAGATGGTAAAGGTACAATGGCCCTGTTATGGTCCCAAGGATGCAACTTAAGAGCGCAATGATGCTATGCGAGCAGAGTATCCTCAACATTTTGAATATTTTTGAAATTTTTGTATGTACATGTGTATATGATGCACCGAGGACAGTGCATAAATAAGGGGGAGGGGAATGTAATGTCCCTGATCCAGACCCCATGTAATTGTACATATAGGATGGTGAGTCATGGTATCAATTGTAAGTGTAATGTACATATAGGTCGGTGTGCCATTGGCACTAAGTTTTGGTGTTGCGCACATCTGAGTAGTGTCTGGAGAATTTCTATCAAAGACAAGGTGCACACAGTTCATAGTGTTGCGCACGCCTGGGTAAGTGCACATATTTTACAGTGTTTCACACACTTGGAAAAGTTCATGGGAATGACTTGGGAGTGTGCGTCGAGCCAAGTTATATATATGTATATACCTGATTATATATGTATTGAGGTCGGAGAGCCTATGTGATTATGAGGCTTGTGAGCTAGGACGTAGATAGACCAGTGTGCCTATCCATGTAAAGTATAATCATACTCAATGATTAACAATATAACATCATTGTGCGCAGATAGAATCAGAAGAAAAGAGATGGGGGGCTGAATCCACCAGAAAAGAGAGAAGGGGCGAGACTTAAGTCTCATGGAACATTTTATAATATTTCTGGAAAAGTGTAAAGTTATGGATATGTTTTATCCTAAGTTTCCGAGGGTAGGGAACAAGTCACCAAGTGGCTTACACTATTTCTGAAGGTGACAAGTGTCGAGTTTAAGGCATGCAATATATATTGCTAAGCCTTAGTCCAACCAACTAGGCCTCTACCACTTCAATCCTCCACAAAGTCAATCTCGCAAGTAGGAGTCAATGAGTTTCTCCATCACAAGGTAAGAAGAGCTTGGGGGTTGAACACAAGAAGTTCTGACTTTCAAGGACAAAGGGATGTAGAATCAATATGAAGTGAAATTTCTTTAGAGTATATTTTGTCTCAATGGGTTGAATACTCCTCAAGGACTGAATATGGCTCAATTTATATCCTTCAAACAGAATTGAAGGGTCGATTCAGAGAATTTATAGTATATGGAAGGTCAAGGATCATGGATCATGTGACATGGCATTGAAACCTGACATATTGTTTAATTTTTGAGAACCAAACCCGATGTACATAGGATATAGTGGATCAAACTGCGTATACACAAGTTGTCTAATTGGTAGGTCATGCATATGGACAAAAATATGAATTTTAGCTTTGGAGTAGACAAAAAAGGGGAATTTGAGTATGTAAAGGGAAATGGAGGGCCATCAAAGAAATATGCATGGAGTGATGCAAAATTTTCTATAATAGATTTTGCCTAATGTGTGAGTTCAGAGGAGTATCTGCGATGACCGAAATACACTATAGCTCCCAGAAGTGGAGTAATGAAGACTCATATGGAAGTGCTAGTTACTAATGAAGATATTACAATTCATATTAACTTTGTATACATGGTTTCCAATCTGAATTACACTGTAGCTCCATGTGGACATATATCAAATAGTTGTTCATGGCCATGACTGGGAAATACAAAGTGGACAGATGCCATAGGCTTTCATAGTCACGAACAATACACAGTGGATTCCAATCTCAAAATCAACCGAAGACATCTGTATACAGTGGAGCACAATATTATCTTCCATGATTACTGAAGTAATGTAGGTACTGGTCCGATGAAAGACAATAGAAGATATAGGGGCTGCTACTGTAAGATGGAGGTATTCTGCTCTATTCGCTAAAGATGTAAGCCTACAATATGTGAATAGAGGAGTTGAAGTTGAACACAATGAGCCTTCGTTTGATTACCGATCATTAAGGTATACCGTTAATAAACGCGAGACAACTTACTGATAATGAAAGTAGGTGTCAAGGCACAAAGTACATTTGACAAGTGTGAATAAGGGTGTTGAGGTCAAACAATTGAAGAATCCATCGATCATGAAACATTGATGTATTCCCAACTGTTGATGGTGGGAGAACCTACCACTAATGTCTGCAAGCCTATAGGTACTCATAAGACTCTAGATCTAGATTATAGAATAGATGAGTTGAATTCGATGGAAGGAGCCCCGCTGAAAGGAGAGCATTAAGGTATCTCTCATAATCCAACACAAGGTACAAAGCAATAGTTTTATAATTAGGAGGAGCTTGGATGAATAGTATTGTCACGAACCAATGACCATGTGCATCTCTTGCATGCACTTGATGCAAGTAGTACATGAAAGAGACCCTCTGAATAACAACCAATGAGGAAGAATTCTGACAAAGGCGAGGAGACCACCAATAAGTCTAATGGAATCCAAGACACTGCAAAAATCCCAATGTGTGAATAAATTTACTATCGTCAAGCACAAGGGAAACCCCCCAATCAGTGACCAATGAGGAGGTGTCATTTACTGGGTTCAAGGTTACCTACCAATGATAAAAGTAGGCCCATGGTGCAAGGTAGGACAACAAATTCATGTGATTTTGAGATCCACTGAGGGTATGACTACATGTAAAGTGAAGAGTTCTAAGGAATGGACGACATAGGATTATAATTCCTTTGAACAAGAGCATGATACAAATGGCTAACTAAAGAAGCATATCCTTAACACTGATCATTGACAAATGTTCTTGACGCAAGAGGCATCATCAAACTCTCCATAGGGACTGAAAGAGTAACCAGTCAGAGGAGTAAAATCTAAGTAACAAGGTCAACTTCCTAGGGCCATGCTAAACCCAAAACTTGGATGAAATGGAATCAAGAGTTTTCTCTTTGTTCAAAGGTGACACGACTGTTGTCGATAGGAGATAATATTGTTTTCCCACTGGTATTTTTTGGTTTTTTCATAGTCAAAGAAATGCTATGATACATGAGAGGAAACGAGTGTCATTATTAAGCAACTAGTTCCAAGCAGTGGAACATACCTATTCTTAATCCAAGGGAATGCATGTGGAGCATGGACACTTGGGGGGATGTTTCCTCTACGGGTAAAGGGTGTCAAGCTGTAAAGGATATATGAAAGGCACTGCTTGGATAGTGATGAAAATTGCTGAGGCAATAGGACTACAATGAGAAAGAGGGAGGCGACAATAGGCTAAACAATGCAAGAAATAAAATGCGATGCAATTATAACTTAACTAAAAAATGTCATTTTTCGTAGATGTTAGTCCCCTAGACCCGAAAAAGTATAAAATAATACCCAAGAGAAATATTCTAGCCAATGGAAACTAGAGTATTCCTTTTTCGTAAGTACTCTACTTGGTACGAAAAAGGGTTAAACTTATACCATAATAGACATCCTTTCAAAATAATTTAATGAGTGTGAAAGAGACAAGTTCATTCAACAACCTTTTTATTTTTATGAGAGTCGAAAAAGAGATTAACCAAGAATCGGGGGGAGTCCCTTAGGTAATGGTCAGAATGATCTTGAGTAAGAAAATGGGGTTCGAAAGAAAAATCATGTTAGGAAAAAAAGAAACTCCCGGTCCTATGGAATAACATCTGCATGGGCACCAAATGACAAAAGTGTTCTAACTAGGGCACCCATGTTTGGTAAGGCTCTACCAATTAATAACGACACTTCTAGTAGCAACTAGAAGGTTCTATGCCACTAAAAAATGGGTTCGTACCTAAGGTGTATGAATCATGGTCATCGGACGATGCATAAATGCAAAGTGGGGTGAAGACCTATCCTATATGCCGGTGATAGAATATACCTTTTGGAGGCATGAACGAGCAATATGACACTCGAAATCCATTAAAAACCCTGGACAAAACCACTAAAAACCAGGTCTTTCCACTGCGCTATTAGTCCATAAGGCCAAAAATAGAAAAGAATAGGGTAAAACTATACAAAGTGGGTAAAATGTTTCTATTAATAGTTAAAACAAGAAATTTTACCATACCATTTGAGTTTTTTACCCACATAGTGCTTTTGAGGCTATTTTACCCACAATCTTCCGGTGGAAATTGCGGGAGCTACGATTAATGAAATCGGAAACCGTCTAGACAAAGTAAGTTCCCATCCTATTTACTTCCATCTCAATGGTTTACTTTTCAGTTTTAGTCACCATTTTTTGAGTATTAAAGGCTATTAATTAGAAACTAGGGTGTACGCTGGTGACCGTTTATTGAGTGGCGTACATGACCACATGCCACTCATGTTCTACATGGTGGAGTGTTTGAGACCTGTTGACGGGCGAAATCGACCGTCCGTCAACTGAGAGAGTGGAACCGGTCCGGGGTTGTCTAATAACAAAAGTCGTTTGGGATGAACCACCCTGACGGGTTTAGCGGCTCCGTTAGCTGATCTAAGGTCCTAAGAAAACAAAAAGAAAAACTATTCTAAACTAACTAATCTAACTAAAACTACATAAAACAAACTAATAAACTAATCTAACTAAAACTAACTATTAAACAAACTAAACAAATCTAACTATTCTATATATACAATCTACTAACTACTACTAAACTAACTACTAACTGGAATATAACTTATTCACAAAATATACAATATCTACAATTTACAGATTTAAATAAAACCTGAAAAACTCATTTATATTCTGCCTTGACGACAGAAAAATATATTTTTAATTTTTGTAATTTTATGAACAAGAAATAAAACAGAAAACTAACTTAACTAAAACACTAATCTAAACTACAAATATAACTAACTAAAATCTTAATATTATACTAAACTGACGAAAATAAATTACGAACTGACCTGGAGAAATGCTCCAGATTTGTCCTGTGTATGATGATCTTCTAAGCTGATCGGAGGGAGGAAACCCGCACCGAATAATCCAGAAGCTTATCGTAAACAATAGCTGCAGTGCTCTTTAAGTTGGTTTACAGGACAAACAAGACATAAAAATCACAACAATCATATGATTTATAAATCTCCACAATTAGGTAAACTTGTATGCAAAGACTTATACAAAATAATTCAATTGATGAAGAAGAGAAATCTGTCATTCATAAACTGAATCAAATAATTGCTGTATTTTTAAGTAATGGAAGAAATCAGATATGGATGAAACATTAATTAATTTATATCATTCTACAAAAGACTATGATAGCTAAAGTAGTCATTGATCTAATACAAATTGATAAACATAAACATGAAACAAAAGATTGATATTATGAAAGTGAAAGTTGTAGAAGAACATCAACTTTGGTCTCAGTCTGTATTAGGAATCCATAATCCTGGTTCTCCCACAAGCGAGGATGATCCTTATTACAAAAAATAATAAGTATTTATAGGTTTTCCATAGGGTAAAACCTCCCTGTGGAAGTTATCAAAGCTGTTTACATAAATCTGGGCAGATATCCCAAGTTTAACTAAAATAGGAAACTACAATAAAACTAAACACACAAATATCCCCTAGAATGCCCAACATGTCCCATGCAGTTCGAATTTACCTGAAAAGGGCCAAAAATAAACAAGTTAGAAGGATTCTTTATTAAAAAAATGATAAAAATATAATCCTATAGACTAGCTACAGAATCTTGCGATTCTGTAGCTGGTCTAAATAAGACACAAAATCAACATCATAATCGATTAAAAATCTTTTAAAAGAATTAAATTCAATTATCATCCAATAACCATTTGAAAACGAATCATTGAAATTGGAATGGTTATATCATTCGAAATTAAACATGATCAAAATCATTCCACCGAATACAGAGATAGGTGTACTCTGTTTCTTGTTACCACAAAATCGAATGAACATAATAATAATCAACAGTTATGGAATTGTTTGATATCCAATTGAAACTGATGTAATCAAAACAAATCATAATTAATGGTTAAACAACAGATGCGATCGAATCCAAACAAAATCATTTTCCAATCGTTATAGCTGTAACGACATAGCAAACGATTTAAACCATAAGCGAATTAAACCAACAATGGCGTGTAACTATCCAGAAACGAAATCGTAACAGGATCAATCAATTAGTAACAGAGTTCGTAACAGATGTCCGATCGTTTGTTATTATCCAAATGGACCGACAAGATCGATTTACCCTGATCAAAATCATTTCTTTTAAACTAATTATAACCGGATTTAACATATATACCAATTGTCAATCTGGATTTAACCAACTTGTTTTACAAACCAAAATCAAACAGAGAATTCATTTATGATACGAATCTAACAACAATCCAATCAGGCAAATCAATCAGCTAGGGTTTATCATAGTTGTCATGAATCAAATCCATTCCATGATTCGGGCACATTTGCACAGACTTAAATGAGAGCGTTGTTTTATAAAAACAGATTCGTTCTTTCCAAATTAAATTGAACAGAGTGGTATTCCCGATCTTAGAAGATTACATGACATAACATATCGTAACAACCAAAATCATTGAAATCGTTTACCAGTCACAGTATGCAAACCATAACAAAATCAAATCCAAACATGATAGCATTCTAAATTGAGTGTGAAAAACTTCCTATTCAGAGTAGATACAGAACGAATTCAATTGAAAGCAAACAATCAGTTTCGTTAACTTAATCGGGCAAACCAACAAATCAAATCCAAACGAAAACCATTCAAATCTAATAAAAATCTATCGATGGCTATACTAGGAATGATCAACTCGTGTATTTAAAACGAAATTTCATTTATTTTAGCAAAGCAACACAATATACAGGATGAACACATTATGCGAAAGCCATTTCGAAATACAAACAGAGCTATTCGAAGATCAAATTTAAAATACTATATTACTCATGGTGACTCACAAAACTAAAACAATTTCGAAATTCATACCTGTGAGCAGATGGCTTGGTCATGACAATTTGGAATTGATAACGGCTGTGGTTGATTCAACATTCTTGAAAAGGATGGAGCCTGTTGTCTTCTGCTTCTTATCAGTTGCTTGGAGCTTGTCTATTTGATTGGTCAACACTACAATTTGATCTTCCAGTGATTGAATTTTCAATTGGAGTAGGGGAACATCAATGTAGTATCATTCCAACCATAACTCGCATTGGTCACATGAAGGCTGTTTGGGTTTCGTAAGAGCAGGCGAGGGTTTGGACATATGGCTGAGGGTTTCGCTAGGCAATTTAATACCAGGGTAGCCAGGATTATATTTTAGGCAAGGGGGAATATTTGTCACGAAATCATAAGGTGGTTCGGGGCATAAACCCTGCGAGTACGGGTACTCATCGGCTAAAAAATGTTCTATGTCCGAGTCAGAATCCTCACTAAGGATTATAGGCTTTGACTCAGCAGAGGGATTAGGTTTGGTTCTAGCCATCCTTGAAATGAGCCTAGCATTCTTTTTACCCTTACAATTAGCAGCAGGGTTTGCCTTAGGTTTTGTGCTTATAGGCTTTTTAATAGCCTCGAACTTCTCAATTCTAATGTCTGGTAAGCCAATAGGAGGGTCGATCGAAGGCTTAGGGGTGGGCAATAGGATATGGAAGGGCATGGGTGGTCCAACCTTGACTTCACTCACCACAGGCTTGTCAACTTGTATAGGATTTGCGTCCTCGAAACCATTTCGAGCGACGAAAGCTATCCAGCTATCACCATGTAAACTCAAGTGATAAACAACGATAAGTTTAATAAGCCCATGCTGGAACAGGGTGCTGTCAGCCTTCTCCTTTTTAAACCTTTTCGACATCTTATATAAGCTACGCTGAAAGTAGAAAGGCATGTTCATCGGGTACCCTATAAAATGCATTAGCAACCGCAGGTGGTAGAGAAAAACGAGTCCGTATTGACCTTCACAGGTCACAAACTGCTTGACTAGCATTAAAAGGTCGTTCCATCGTGGTTTGAGCATAGATATGGGCATACCTCTGTCACAAGAGGTGACTTTGCGCGAGAGAAACAACAACGGCCATGGAACCTCTTCAACTTTCGAATTTTTGAACCAACGCTGACCTGTGGCAGGTAACCCTGTAGTAGAAATGATAAATCCCTCATCAATTTCCAACTGGATATCACCCACCTTGGCTCTACAACCATCGAAAGTTAAAGTGAATTGCTGTGCCACAAATAGGTTAAAACCCTCAAATCTCTGCACGAAGGCGAGCCAACCGTTAGCCTCCAGGTATTTCTGGGCATTGTCAAACATTAACAAGGCTTGGTGGCCGTTTGGCTCGATTCGCACGACTGGTGCCATGGAGCCGAGCGCATGGTAAGTCCAGGGTTTGAGTCATAGCACACACAGGAGTGAAATGCATGCAGGGCTATCCGAGCTAACAGAGGTAAACGGTGAGTAAGGGATAGGCATAAATTCCATCGTGCGAAGGTGGTGGAGTTTATCTCTACCATGCAAAAGAGTTATTACCAAAGTACAACCGTCAGTTTACATAGCTGTACTACCCATTATAGCATAGTTTGACAATTATGTGAATTAGCCGACTAATGAATCAAATGGAGAGTGTATAAACCAACGCACAATCAATCGTTGTGCCAAAGTTTTAAACCATCAAATATTCAATTAGAAACCAAAACCAAATAATTAACCATGCGCCAATGTATTGTAACAACTCATATCAATCGTTTAACCAATGTGCCAATGGGTCTTCAACATACCAATAGTTATGAAAACATCAACATAGGGATTATATCAAAAGACATATATATATAAAATTTAATCATAACCCCTATGCATTTTCATGAAATCAATGGTCAGGTAGGTCGAACAAAATGCAAGTCCAAATGCTAATGCCTTACAAACTCAATAAAACCAAATTACACAATCAATCGAAGTATGAGTACTGATCAAAGGATCTTGCCAGTTGTATAATGATAAATAAAAGGTAAGCGCAATAGGCATATCGACAAAAGAGATATTGGCAGTTCAAATAATGAATTCAACGCGACTTCGAAAGGCGAAGTTTTCACGCTTACAGTCGTGAAAACAAAACGAAGGCAAATGTGCAAATGTCACAAAAAATGAAAATGTCGTTTATTAGAAAATTGCGATGAAAAATTGATGTTTGCAAAACATTGGTGTAGGCAGCTTATAAGACACTAGAAAAAAGTGAATTGGCTGCCAACAATGGCGACACACTGGTAGAAGCAGTTATCTCTGTCAAAAGAAACAAATTCAGGTTAGGACAATGAAGATACTTTCAACTCAAAAATAACAACCAGAAAATCGTATAAACATCATCATTAACCAATTATTCCAGCAGTGTTTCAAAAGATGAAAACTGATAACAATCTTAAGATCAACAAGTCACAATTTTAAAGATAAAAGTATCCAATACTGTTGGCATAGCCACTGCTGCCAGCAGGCGTCCATAGCCTTGACAGGGTTTCCATTTAACTCACTCTGACATCTGTATCCTATTAAGAAGTTCTGGATCAGAATAAAGGACATTAAAGAGGTTTCTTTTTTACAAATTTTCATATACCCGACATTGATTCGCTGCCAGCGGGCCTGTTCAGTACCCCGACGAAGTTGTCTTGGCACCATGCATGCATTTACCAGGTTGCCAGTAGACCTGTTCAGCATCCCGACGGGTTTACAAGCACTTCCCACAGCTCTTATTAATAATTTTATTTTGTTTTTCATAGATATATAGCTGAGCGGGGTGACGCTGAAAATCTTGATATTTTAACACTTTTTTATTTTATTTTTTATTTTTTATTTTTATTTTTTAGACCTCATCAGAACCCGACGGGTTTACAAGCACTTCCCACAACTCTTATTAATAATTTTATTTTGTTTTTCATAGATATATAGCTGAGCGGGGTGACGCTGAAAATCTTGATATTTTAACACTTTTTTATTTTATTTATTTATTTATTTATTTATTTTTATTTTTTAGACCTCATCAGATTTTTTTTTTTGAACTATCCTTTATTTAGATCCAAAGATGTTTTATTTACAAAAACAACTTCCTAAGACAGGGAGACATCTTCTGAGTCATTCCTTTACGGAAAAGGGACAGCGTAAAAAGATAATTGATGATCATGACAATCTTTGCTCAGAGATCAAAATCAACCATCTTCTTCCAAACAACAGACTTTTCCAACATAAATATAAATTTTAGAATTACCACTGATGTTTATACAAATTCTCTTAGCAGTTATTTCAGTGAAGGAATTTTCTTAGGTCTGCATAGTTTGGTGTACGGGTATGTGTAAAATAAAACACCAACTGATAAATTCAAAGAAAAAAAAAAAAAAAACTAAAAAGAAAATGAAAAAAAAGAACACAAAAATCAAGATATGTACATAAAATACAAGTGTTGTTATCACACAAAGTATCTTTTCAAGGCTTGGCCATTCACCGGATAGGTGTCAAGCTGCCTTTCAAGATTCTGCAATAAAAAATAACTAGGACCCAACTTTTTAGCAATTAAAAAACGTCCAAGCCATAAGTTTTGAAATTTTGTGTGTCCTCCCTTTCCCTCATGCGGTTTGTCCCACTTCAAGACGAGATCGCCTACTTCAAAATTCCTATCAGAAGTAGAGTTAGAATCGAACCAAATTTTAACCAATTGTTGATGTTGATCTAACTTTCGTTTAGCTCGGGCTCTTACTTCTTCTAGCTTCATCAAAGCATTAATTCGGTTTTCTAGAGGGGGACAATCTTCTTCTTGAAATTTCTGTGACAAATAAAGCGAATAAAGAAGAATGTGAGGTGGCATAATTGCTTCTCTGCCATAAACGAGAAAAAAGGGGGAGTTACCTATAGCAGCTTTTGGTGTTACCCTATCAGCCCATAGCGCGTTCAACAACGCGTTGTGCCAATTTTTGTGATTTTCAACCACGGTTCTCTTGATAATTTTAATCAAGTTCTTGTTTGTTGATTCTGCCAATCCGTTGCCCTGGGGGTAGTAACTAGCAGAATAATTCAGCTTAATTCATTTTTCCAAAGTGAACTCGCTCATCTCAAGAGAAGAAAAGCAAGAAGCGTTGTCAAAGACTAGACAATCAGGGATACCGAAACGAGTGATAATATTCGAATTTAGAAAGGCAACTACCTGACTGGTGTTGACAGTTCTTAACGCAACAACTTCAGACCATCGAGTAAAGTAATCTGTGGCTGTCACAATAAACTTGTTCTATTGCGAGGATGGAAGGTTAATTGGACCTATGATATCAAGGCCCCATTGCTGGAAAGGAGAATCTATTGAAACGGGTTGCAAGGGGAAGGTTGGTTTTTGTAACCACCCCGACGCTTTCTGACAGATGATACATTTACGACACAAGGCATGGGCGTCGCTAAAAAGCGTGGGCCAATAATAACCAGCTCTTAGAACTTTATGAGTAGTGGTGTCACCACCAAAATGACCGCCAGCTTCTCCAGCATGCAACTCTAGCAAGACTTTTTCTGCTTCATCCTTTTCAAGACAACGCATCAGTACGCCGTCAAAATTTTGACAAAACAGGGTACCATTAATCAAATGAAAGGAGGGAGAATTTAACCTCAACACTCTTCTCTTAGGGGGGTCTAAGTGATGAGGTGCTGATCCATGTTCAAGACAGAACCTAATATTGTCGTACCAAGGAATAACAAGGTTTTGTGCGCAACAGATTAGGCTTTGATCGCTTTGTCGTAGGTTTGACGTATCACTATCTTCTTGCTGTCTTGGTTCCAAATCAACCACCAACTTACATAACCCTTGGCCTCTCACAAACTGAGCTGGGGTGATTTCTAAGTCATACTCCTGCAAGGAGGTGACCCAGTTAGCTCTCTTTTCTCCTAACTCCTTCTGCACTAACAAGTTCCTTACGGCTGGGTAGGGGACAATGACTTTCATCCTTGACTTCAAAAGATAGGACCGGAAGTGTTTGACTGCTTTGAAAACAATGTAGGCTTGCCTATCCACCGCTGGATAGTTAAGTTCAACACCTTTGAAAGTAGATCTCATAAAGGCGATGGGTACTTCGTGGTTCTCAGGATTCTTTTGAGTTAGGATGACGACATAGGAACGGTCAGAAGCAAAAGTATAGAGTGTAAAATATTGAGAGAAGTTGGGACTCATGAGAGACGGAGCCTCTATTATGGCCTTCTTTATTGCATTGAAA
>JZKD02S0223667.1:86160-109318 GCA_000966675.3 Picea glauca
TTTTCTGAGACCTTGCAGTAAAGCCTCATATTCTGCAGTATTATTAGTACATTCAAATTCTAGTCTACATGCAATTAATGTCTTGTTACCTGCCGGATCGATAATGATGCAACCTACACCAGCTCCTTCTTTAGACTTAGACCCATCGAAATATAGAGACCAAATTTGATTTACATCGGGCACATGGGACCGTTGCATAGAAGATGTTGGTTGCATATATGCTACAATCTCAGACTGCTGTTCTGGATTGATGATAGGTGAAGCCTCGGCCATGAAATTGCCGAAGAAGGTATCCATCCCTTGGACTTCAGGTGAATCAGCAGAAGGTGTATATGGTTCGTTAGGATCGTTCAAATCTATGACCGTGAACTTAAGGTAGCGTTCATGATTCACCCTGATCTTGTTAGGCTTGCTGTTCTTGGGAAGCCATAAGTGGGACCAGTCTGTCGCGAAGTAACCATGTAGCTGCTCCGACCAGTCCCTACTTAAAAATAGACCATATACTTCTGGAATATCCACAACAACTATATCAATAACCTGATGAACCTTGGGGTTAGACGATAATATAATAAGTACATTTTTTAGTTCGCCTATAACTTTAACATTGGTTCGATCAAGTTGTATGATTTTTAAAGTAGATGGTTCCACTTCAGCGTTAATCTTCTGGCAGACAGACCAAGGCATCACATTGGATGACGCCCCTGAGTCCACCATACAATTATGCACGTTTCTGTTGAAAATTTCGAAAGTTAACAAGAAAGGAGGTACATTTTTGCGAGTACTAAGAGTAGTAGCTTGTGGCTTTTTACTCGCAGTTTCTAAAGCTACTTTATCTACATTATTTACATTACTTACAGGAACTACAGGAAGACTTCCTTTATCTTGAGGCTTAGGATTATTTTTGGTGGAAGTCTTCTGTGGAACTTTGTTTTGCACAACCTTGTTAATATTGGAATTACCATTTTTGCCGTTCTCTAAAATATTTTGCAACATTTTTTGAAGCAGAAATGGAAACTTCAATAACTCATAAATAGAAATGTTAGCCCTTAACTTTTTAAGATCTTCAACAACATCATAATCTAAGTTGGGGTTCACATTGCTTTGTTTAGTCTCAGCTGATTTAGATTTCTTTGGAGGCGAAGTTGTAGTGTTTTCGGCAGAAGGTTTGTTTGCTGTCTTACTCCTGGTATTATAAGGATGAACTGTCTCAAAGTTAGCTTGAAATATGTTATCCGAGAAGTGTCCAAAAATGTTTGGAGAAGACTCTTCTTCTTGAACTGTTTCTTGTTCAACTACCTCCTGAGGGATGTCAGGGGGCATCAAGTTATCTTGGGCCTCTAGAATTGTTTGAAGGGCGCATTGCAAGCTTTCTAGATTTAGGCCTTCGGTGGTTGTATTAGGTCAGTTGGTAGGAAAAGTCTTCCGGAAAGGGGGTTTGTAGGGTCCTTTACTCGAGGAAGCTTCTTCAGTTGACCTTTTTAAATCTATAACTTGGTTTGACAGTTTTTGAACAACTTTAGTTAAGTTTTCTAAATCAGAGTTTTCAGGTTGTGTTTTACTTAGAGTGGGTCTGGGGAGAATTTCGATCTTCTTTTTGGAAGAAGCACTAGTCTCAGTTTCGTTGCTAGAAGAGTCTTTAAGACTAAGTATGTCTTTTTCAATCTGGCTGGCCTCTTCGAAGGCCTCTAACAATGTGGCTTTCTTAGATCGTTTAACCGAAATAGCTATACTTTGATGCAAGGCTTTAGTGTAGTAAGCTATTATAAGACTCTCGGCAGGCATGGAATCCGCAGGGATTCGGTTTTTAAATTTTAAGAATCTCTAATTAAAGTATTTAACTTTTTCTTTTGGGTTCATTCTTAAGCTAGAAAGGTCCATGACTAGGACTTTCGGAGGTTTACTGTCTCCAAAATTTTCCAAAAAGCATGACTCAAAATTTTCCCAAGACACGATGGTATGGGGTTGTTGGGAAAAGTGCCATGTGGATGCATTGCCCTCGAAGGTATAAGGGAACAACCTACAGACAACGTCTTCATGTTCGACATTACAGAGTCTAATGGCTAACATAAACTTTTTAATGTGATCTTCAATGATCTGTTTTGAGTCAGGGTCAAACTTGGGAAGCCATTTCTCCAGGTGTTTAGGTAGAGGGTGCTGAGCTCCAGGTACAACTACGACATCCTGATCAAGCCAGGGCTAGCAGGGTTGTTCTGATTTGCCATTGGGGTAGTGGGTGTGGAAGGCTGAGAAGGTGAATTACCTTCATCAGAGGAATCTCCTTCAGAAGAGGAAGGGGATGATGGAGGTTGTGAAGGAGGTATCCCAGATCCTCCTGCAACAGGATTTAAGATTGGATCTATGGGATTCACAGTGAGTTTAGTGTCACCTAATTGTTCTCTGATATTAGAGAAATCCAAAGGTTGACCCCACGGACGATTTGGATGCCTAAGACGAGCTAAGGCACTATGTTTTTTTATAAGAGATTGACGGACAATCTCTTGTATGTCACCACCTATAGGATTAGGGGTTGCTGGCTCAACTGTGATCTGTGGATCGTCGGTTGAAGTATTTGCTGTTTGAGGGGGAATATTATCGTTTGAATGGCTTCTAGTTACTATAGGTGAGCGATTAGGGGGTGGAGGAGTCTTGCGACTGCCTCGTGCCATTAATTAAGTTCAAGCCCTCTTTCTAGCGCCATTTGTTGATGGGCGAAATCGATCGTACGTCAACTGAGAGAGTGGAACCGGTCCAGGGTTGTCTAATAACCCAAGCAGTTTGGGATGAACCACCCTGACGGGTTTAGCGGCTCCGTTAGCCGATCTAAGGTCCTAAGAAAACAAAAGGAAAAGCTATTCTAAACTAACTAATCTAACTAAAACTACATAAAACAAACTAATAAACTAATCTAACTAAAACTAACTATTAAACAAACTAAACTAATCTAACTATTCTATATATACAATCTACTAACTACTACTAAACTAACTACTAACTGAAATATAACTTATTCACAAAATATACAATATCTACAATTTATAGATTTAAATAAAACCTGAAAAACTCATTTATATTCTGCCTTGATGACAGAAAAAGATATTTTTAATTTTTGTAATTTTATGAACAAGAAATAAAACAAAAAACTAACTTAACTAAAACACTAATCTAAACTACAAATATAACTAACTAAAATCTTAATATTATACTAAACTAACGAAAATAAATTACGAACTGACCTGGAGAAATGCTCTAGATTTGTCCTGTGTATGATAATCTTCTAAGCTGATCGAAGGGAGGAAACCTGCACCGAATAATCCAGAAGCTTATCGTAAACAATAGCTGCAGTGCTCTTTAAGTTGGTTTACAGGACAAACAAGACATAAAAATCACAACAATCATATGATTTATAAATCTCCACAATTAGGTAAACCTGTATGCAAAGACTTATACAAAACAATTCAATTGATGAAGAAGAGAAATCTATCATTCATAAACTGAATCAAATAATTGTTGTATTTTTAAGTAATGGAAGAAATCAGATATGGATGAAACATTAATTAATTTATATCATTCTGCAAAAGACTATGATAGCTAAAGTAGTCATTGATCTAATGCAAATTGATAAACATAAACATGAAACAAAAGATTGATATTATGAAAGCGAAAGTTGTAGCAGAACACCAACTTTTGTCTCAGTCTGTATTAGGAATCCATAATCCTGGTTCTCCCACAAGCGAGGATGATCCTTATTACAAAAAATAATAAGTATTTATAGGTTTTCCACAGGGTAAAACCTCTCTGTGGAAGTTATCAAAGCTGTTTACATAAATCTGGGCAGATATCCCAAGTTTAACTAAACTAGGAAACTGCAATAAAACTAAACACACAAATATCCCCTAGAATGCCCAACATGTCCCATGCAGTTCGAATTTACCTGAAAAGGGCCAAAAATAAACAAGTTAGAAGGATTCTTTATTAAAAAAATGATAAAAATATAATCCTATAGACTAGCTACAGAATCTTGCGATTCTGTAGCTGGTCTAAATAAGACACATAATCAACATCATAATCGATTAAAAATATTTTAAAAGAATTAAATTCAATTATCATCCAATAACCATTTGAAAACGAATCATTGAAATTGGAATGTTTATATCATTCGAAATTAAAGAGGATCAAAATCATTCAACCGAATACAGAGATAGGTGTACTCTGTTTCTTGTTACCACAAAATCGAACGAACATAATAATAATCAAAAGTTAAGAAATCGTTTGATATCCAATTGAAACTGATGTAATCAAAACAAATCATAAGTAATGGTTAAACATGAGATGCGATCGAATCCAAACAAAATCATTTTCCAATCGTTATAGCTGTAACGACATAGCGAACGATTTAAACCATAAGCGAATTAAACCAACACTGGTGTGTAACTGTCCACAAACGAAATCGTAATAGGATCAATCAATTAGTAACAGAGTTCGTAACAGATGTCCGATCGTTTGTTATTAGCCAAATGGACCGACAAGATCGATTTACCCTGATCAAAATAATTTCTTTTAAACGAATTATAACCATATTTAACATATATACCAATCGTCGATCTGGATTTAACCAACTTGTTTTACAAACCAAAATCAAACAGAGCATTCATTTATGATACGAATCTAACAACAATCCAATGAGGCAAATCAATCGGCTAGGGTTTATCATAGTTGTCATGAATCAAATCCATTCCATGATTCGGGCACATTTGCACAGACTTAAATGAGAGCACTATTTTATAAAAACAAAGTCGTTCTTTCCAAATTAAATTGAATAGAGTGGTATTCCCAATCTTAGAAGATTACATGACATAACATATTGTAACAACCAAAATCATTGAAATTGTTTACCAGTCACAGTATGCAAACCATAAGGAAATCAAATCCAAACATGATAGCATTCTAAATTGAGTGTGAAAAACTTCCTATTCAGAGTAGATACAGAACGAATTCAATTGAAAGCAAACGATCAGTTTCATTAACTTAATCGGGCAAACCAACAAATCAAATCCAAACGAAAACCATTCAAATCTAATAAAAATCTATCGATGGCTATACTAGGAATGATCAACTCGTGTATTTAAAACGAAATTCCATTTATTTTAGAAAAGCAACACAATATATAGGATGAACACATTATGTGAAAGTCATTTCGAAATACAAACAAAGCTATTCGAAGATCAAATTTAAAATACTATATTACTCATGGTGACTCACAAAACTAAAACAATTTCGAAATTCATACCTGTGAGCAGATGGCTTGGTCACGACAATTTGGAATTGATAACGACTGTGGCCGATTCAACATTCTTGAAAAGGATGGATCCTGTTGTCTTCTGCTTCTTATCAGTTGCTTGGAGCTTGTCTCTTTGATTGGTCAACATTGCAATTTGTTCTTCCAGTGATTGAATTTTCGATTGGAGTAGGGGAACATCAATGTAGTATCGTTCCAACCATAACTCACATTGGTCACGGGAAGGATGTTCGGGTTTCGTAAGAGCAGGCGAGGGTTTGGACATATGGCTGAGGGTTTCTCTAGGCAATTTAATACCAGGGTAGCCAGGATTATCTTTTAGGCAAGGGGGAAGATTTTTCATGAAATCATAAGGTGGTTCGGGGCATAAACCCTGCGAGTACGGCTACTCATCAGCTAAAAAATGTTCTATGTCCGAGTCAGAATCCTCACTAAGGATTATAGGCTTTGACTCAGCAGAGGGTTTAGGTTTGGTTCTAGCCATCCTTGAAATGAGCCTAGCGTTCTTTTTACCCTTGACATTAGCAGTAGGGTTTGCCTTAGGTTTTCTGCTTATAGGATTTTTAATAGCCTCGACCTTCTCAATTCCAATGTCTGGTAAGCCAATAGGAGGGTTGACCGAAGGCTTAGGGGTGGGAAACAGGATATGGAAGGGCATGGGTGGTCCAGCCTTGACTTCACTCACCACAGGCTTGTCAACCTATATAGGATTTGCGTCCTTGAAACCATTTCGAGCGACGAAAGATGTCCAGCTATCACCATGTAAAATCAAGTGATAAACAACGATAAGTTTAATAAGCCCATGGTGGAACAGGTTGTTGTCAGCCTTCTCCTTTTTAAACCTTTTCGACATCTTATATAAGCTATGCTGAAAGTAGAAAGGCATGTTCACCGGGTACCCTATAAAATGCATTAGCAACCGTAGGTGGTAGAGAAAAACGAGTCCGTATCGACCTTCACAGGTCAAGAACTGCTTGACTAGCATTAAAAGGTTGTGCCATTGTGGTTTGAGCATAGATATGGGCATACCTCTGTCACAAGAGGTGACTTTGCGCGAGAGAAACAACAACGGCCATGGAACCTCTTCTACTTTCGAATTTTTGAACCAATGCTGACCTGTGGCAGGTAACCCTGTAGCAGAACTGATAAATCCCTCATCGATTTCCAACTGGATATCACCCACCTTGGCTCTACAGCCATCGAAAGTTAAAGTGAATTGCTGTGCCACGAATAGGTTAAAACCCTCAAATCTCTGCACGAAGGTGAGCCAACCGTTAGCCTCCATGTCTTTCCGGGCATTGTCAAACATTAACAAGGCTTGGTGGCCATTTGGCTCGATTCGCACGACTGGTGCCATGGAGCCGAGTGCACGGTAAGTCCAGGGTTTTAGTCATAACACACACAGGAGTGAAATGCATGCAGGGCTATCTGAGCTAACAGAGGTAAACGGTGAGTAAGGGATAGGCATAAATGCCATCGTGCAAAGGTGGTGGAGTTTATCTCTGCCATGCAAAAGAGTTATTACCAAAGTACAACTGCTGGTTTACATAGCTGTACTACCCATTATAGCATAGTTTGACAATTATGTGAATTAGCCGACTAATGAATCAAATGGCAAGTGTATAAACCAACGCACAATCAATCGTTGTGCCAAAGTTTTAAACCATCAAATATTCAATTAGAAACCAAAACCAAATAATTAACCATATGCCAATGTATTGTAACAACTCATATCAATCGTTTAACCAATGTGCCAATGGGTCTTCAACATACCCATAGTTATGAAAACATCAACATAGGGATTATATCAAAAGACATATATATAAAAAATTTAATCATAACCCCTATGCATTTTCATGAAATCAATGGTTAGGTAGGTTGAACAAAATGCAAGTCCAAATGCTAATGCCTTAAAATCTCAATAAAACCAAATTACACAATCAATCGAAGTATGAGTACCGATCAAAGGATCTTGCCAGTTGTATAATGATAAATAAAAGGTAAGCGCAATAGGCATATCGACAAAAGAGATATTGGCAGTTCAAATAATGACTTCAACGCGACTTCAAAAGGAAAAGTTTTCACGCTTACAGTCGTGAAAACAAAATGAAGGCAAATGTGTAAATGTCACAAAAAATGAAAATGTCATTCATTAGAAAATTGCGATGAAAAATTGATGTTTGCAAAACATTGGTGTAGGACGCTTATAAGACACTAGAAAAAAGTGAATTGGTTGCCAACAAGACCCACTGTTTATGACTGGTGCACCTCACTACTCGACAACATGAATATCCAGTTGAAATATTGAAAACAAGGACAAATGAGGAACTTCGGGTTCGCATCCATACTGTGTAGTTTTTTCTTTGAGAGGGTTCTAGGTTTGAGACCTAGAGTAGATATTACTCCACATAGACTTCACGATCCATCCATGTCATAGTCGATTGAGGTGATGAGGTGACTAGGAGGTGGTAGGATGCCATCCCCCTACAATGACAAGTTCTTTCAATGGTGGTGCCGATAGGTCATAATGATCGATGACTATCCCTATGGAGGGATCGACTATTGAGGGAACCTGAACATGCCATTGCCACCAGGATCCACCTTTGGATACGTCAATAAGATTTTTTTTTTTTATATTTCATTTTTTTGTGTTTTTTAATTTTGATAAAGGAAAAATGAAAATGAAAATATTTTTGAATGGTATCATGTATTAACAATTGTTTTTCTTATGTAGATGTACATCCGCGACGACCAGAGGGATTCCCTTGACATCGACGCAGGGGCCGAGGAGATGATATAGTAGGCGGGGATGTGAAGAGAGTCCTCCATAATGTGCAGGGAAACCTATCTCGTTTGACACATAAGATTCCCATGGTTCAGGTAGAGGATCTTCCAGAGGCGATGCAAATGCAGGTGGTGGGTGTACCCCATGTGTGGGTGGGACTCTTCCGACATCTTGCAAATGCTGTAGTGTGATATCATGACATGCATTCAGATCCACATGCATATATAACATGGTTATTAAATGTATTGTCCATATATGTATTTTGAGGGGTCCCATTTTGTACTATGACACCATATTTTTGGAATTTAAAGGATGAAATATAAAATTTTTTTGGTCTTCGGCTTTACTTATATATGTTACAATGGATAAATGTATGATTTTTTTTTCTTTACTTAGATATGTTAAAAATTCCAATCTAAATTGTAATTAACATATGCATCAGATACTTGATTAGAACTTTTAGGGATGTGACTGTAAGTAAGAAAATCAAAGTATTGTTACAAAAGTCGTACGCATAGAAATCATCGGAGTAAAGTAGGATCTCTCACATGGTAAATGCCGTTCAACTGACATACAACTAACTAGAATTCCATGTGAACTTCTAAATACTAAACACCATGGAATATGGCATCGCGTAATATCTCTATAATGACGATGTACTTGACCACATTATTCATTGATGGTTCTAGACAAACGCCACCTGAAGACACCGGTTGTCCCTCAGGTGAATGATAACCCAAGTGATGAAAGACATGTTTCATGTATGATGAATGACACCATCCACGAATCCTAGGTAGAACGTAAATTCCGTTGACATATTCCAACCAAGGGAAAACTTCAATATGCAAGCCGATGATGCAAAGAAAAATGAAAAAGTAAGTATATACACTAAGATACACTAATTTACAAAGGTCACGCCCAAGTTTGAGGGCTCAAGCATAATATCTTTTAAGGTAGATCCCATTTCTAGGCTCGTCCAACATATTCCCTTCATAATATTCTAATTCACAGGCTTCTTTCTTTAGGACACGTCACACGATATAAGGACTGTGCCACATGGTGTTGAACTTACTTGCCCCCAATGGTTATTTGGCTTGGTTATAAATGAGAAATAAGTCACCCTTAGTGTACTGTCGGGGATAGGCAAACTTATCATATTGAACCTTAAAACATCGTTTATTTTCTTTGATAGCTATAGAGGCTTCTCGACACTGCTCATTGAGGTGCTCTAGGTGCACAAGGCATTCTTCGAGATCGTATGTGTGAGGTAGGAGATCAATTTCTAGTTTAAGGGAAGGGATTTTTCATTCAATAGGAAGAATCGACTCCATGCCATGTACTAACTGAAATGGAGAGAAATGAGTGGAAGTATTTACCATGGTTTGGTATGCCCAAAGTGAGGGGTAAAGAATCACGTGCCAATCATATTTACTATGGCTGGCCGTCTTCTAAAAAATGGTTTTGAGAGATTTATTCACCACCTCTACTTGTCCATTTTCCTGGGATAATAAGGGGACAAATGATCATGTGTAAACCCCAGTTTCGATGCTAAATCCAACATCATCTCATTCTGGAAGTCACTGCCATGATCAGTGACAATCTCTTTTGGGATTCTGAACTGGGCTATAATCTGATTGAATATGATAAATGATGCAGTCTTACCATCAGATTTAATGGTAGGCATGGCCTCTGCCCATTTAGTAAAATAATCCACTGTAATATTCTAGATATAAAATAGTATGAAGAACAAAAATAATTAGATAGAAATGGCAGAGAACAAATTATATAACCAAAACAACACCACAATAATACCAAAATAATACCATAATAACACCAGAAAGAGCACTTTGATTACTGAAAGCAATGTTCACTTTCCTCTTCGAGGGGGAAACCTCCAGCGGAGCACATATCTATTACAATAATATTCAAGACAAAAATTCTCATACCCTCTATCCCTATTTATACTAAATCCATCTATCCAAAAGAACAATCTAGAGGAAGATCCTTCTAGAAGTGGAAGCTTCTATTAGGTCTTCTTACATTTGACTTATTCCTCTTTATTGATAGGCTTTGTTAATATTGACCTTTATAACATGGAAATATATTGTTCTACCCACTTGAGGGGTTAGGTAGTGTTGGCATGTTTCTAGACAGAGGCAGAGTATTTGTTTGTCATTGATGGCAAGCTCTACCTGACGATGACGAACAAGAGAAAGTGGCAAGACTAGTAGCGCAACAATGATTGCATGGCAAGATCATAAGTGAAAACTCCAGGATTCAAGGAAGCAACTCATGACAGAAAACCACAAAATGCAAAACCACAACATTTCAGAGTTTCGGATACTGGGAGTTGGAGGAGTCAAGGAAGAAACTCACGGAAGGAACTTGCGATATGAGAAATCATGAAAAGATCTGGACCGTCGAATCATCAAGATTGTGGACGATTGATCTGATTACATTTCGGAGTTTTGAATACTGGAAGTTGGAGGAGTCAAGGAAGAAACTCATGACAGGAACTCACGATATGTGAAATCACTAAAAGATCTGGACTGTTGAATCATCAATATTGTGGACCGTTGATATGACTCCATTTCGGAGTTTCGGATACTGGGAGTTGGAGGAGTCAAGGAAGCAACTCACGACAGAAACTCGTGATACGCGAAATCACAAAAAAATCTGGACCGTCGAATCATCAATATTGTGGACCATTGATCTGACTCAATTTTAGAGTTTCGACGATCGCAACATGAAGAGATGAGACTCTTCATCACAGGAGTCCCAAATTTGCGAAATGCGAAATGCCGAAAATTTCGGGGTTTGTGACTTGGAGTGTCGAAACACTTCAACACAGAAATGCCAAAACACCAAAAATTTTGGGGTTCGTGACTTGGAGTGTCGAAACACTTCAACAAAGAAACGCCGAAACACTGAAATGAGAAACGCCAAAAATTTTGGGGTTCGTGACATGGAGTGTCGAAACACTTCATCACAGAAATGCTAAAACGCCAAAATGCGAAATGTCGAAATAACGTTTTGGTGTAGGAAGTGGTTACCACCGATGGTCATGTGAGAGGGAGGAGCTAGCATGAAGCTAAGCTCTATTTTAGGATTCGTAACTTCAAGTGTCAAGACTCTTCGACATAGGATTGCCGAAATGCGAAACACTTTTTGGTGAAGCCTATGGTCACCGCCTGAGGCCACATGTGAAAGGAAAGGTGAAAGGTTCCAAAGGCACAAGGCTTAACAGGTTCATAGTGTAACTGCTAGAAATGACTGATGGTTTCTCCCAGAGGACTCGAAGAGACTTCAGGGTGATCGCCAAAGAAGATGAAGAGTCTTGAGGCATCTTCTAGTGGAACGAAGACTGTTCATAGAGGCTATTGAAAGATGTAAGATCATTGGAGCTTGGAACTACAACAGAGGGAATGAGCTTGACTATGGTAGAGAAGATGAAGAGTCTCGACTGTTGGAGAGGCTAAGGAATCTCAGCATAACACCCAATGATGATGGACACATGGGTTTAACCGCCAGACAAGATGAAGAGTTGCAATGATGATCAGGAAGAGCACTCGACATGGGGAGGGCATGTAGAAGCATTGTGAAGAGAGGATGCAGAAGATGCACAGAGAGGATAAAAACGTAGAATAGAGAAGAGATTGGGATCTGTTGAGAGTGATTCATGTGTGTAGAAGGAGGCAGAGTGCAGAAGTTGAAATGCACATAAGAGGAATGGTGCATAGAAGGGACATGGCACATGGATCATCAAAGGAAGAAGAACATATAGCATAAGGAAAGTGTGCAAGAAGACACTGATGCAGGTAGAGCAGAGCAGTGTAGCAGAACAATGATGAGACCAGTAAGCCATCAATAAATATTGCATCACTGTGATAAGTTTATAGATAGAAAACTTTATATCTCAGGGTGGAAGAGAGGTGCTAGGGAGGACTGTTGTCCTCATAGGTTCAAGTGGGTGCTTGAACACATGGAGTTGTAGCTTCCATCTGGTTGCAGCCAAAAAATCTAGGGAGGTAGGGTAGTGCAAGGGAGAACTGTTGTTCTCTGTTATGCAGGTTGGTTCCTGTGTGACTGAAAGTTGGTGCTTCCATCCAATTGGTACTAGAACACTTAGGGAGTTGTTTCTTCCTTCTAGTGGGTGCTAGAGAAACCAGGGAGTTGGTGCTCCATTCTAGTGGGTGCTAGAGAAACCAGGGAGTTGGTGCTTCCTTCTAGTGGGTGCTAGAGAAAACAGAGAGTTGGTGCTCTCAGCAAGTTTCATATTTCAAAACAGAGGTTGTAGCCTCACAATGAGTTGGAGCTCATATGTATGATAATGTACAGAATGTAAATATTACTTATCATACCAAGAAGAAGAGGTTTTAACCCTTTATGGGTTTCCTCAGGAAACATCTGTCTCTATATATTTCATATGTGTGACTGATGTTGAATGTTCTATTGCTTACCTCCCTGCATTATTGTGATAGTCATTGAGTGCTTTGTAAAGAGTTTAAAATAAGCATAATTGTTTAAGCACGGTAACAACTGATTCACCCCCCCCTCTCGGTTGTCCAACAATTGATATCAGAGCGGGTTCCTTTTATTTAAAGGTAGATCTGCAAGCTTAAACATGACAAGTCATGAGGGGACTTCAGCCAGTAAGCCTCCTCTTTTTGATGGAACAAATTTTTCCTTCTGGAAGGTTAGAATGAGAACATACCTAATGGCCTTAGGTGTTGTTGTTTGGGATGTAGTAGAGACTGGATACATAAAGCCTGTTGTGATAGCTTCCAAGGATGATAAGTTAGAATTTAGCTTTAATGCTAAGGGAATGAATGATATCTTGAATGGACTTACCGAAGCCGAGTTTGTAAAGGTGATGCATCTTCAAACTGCCAAATAAATGCGGGATAAACTTATTAGCAACTATGAAGGAAATGAGAAAGTAAAAGATGCCAAACTTCAAACATTTAGGTTGAAGTTTGAACAACTAAAGATGAATGAAGATGAAATAGTTAGCAATTATTTTTTAAGAGTTGAAGAACTTGTGAATGCCATGAAGGGTCTTGGTGAGAAGATTGAAGAATCAATTTTAGTTCAAAAGATTTTAAGATCTTTGCCTGATAAATTTAATCCAAAAGTCTCTGCAATAGAAGAACTAAATGATCTTAAAAATCTGTCCATTGATCAACTCCTAGGAACATTAACTGCATATGAAATGAGAATCAAAAAAGATAAATCCATTACTAGAGAAGCATATTTTAAAGCAGACAAGAATACTGATTCATATTTAGATGATATTTAGGACAAATTTGTGAGAAGGTTAAAGAAAGGATTAGACAAATACAAATGTAATCTTCCCTTCAAATGTTTCAATTGTGGTAAGATAGGTCATTTCTCAAATAAGTGTCCACACAAGAAGAAGGACCAGAACTCTGAAGGTGAAGAGAAGCACAAATCCAAAAGATTTGATAAAAATAAAAGTTTATGTGTAAACAATGATGACTCCTCAGAAGACACCGATAGTGACTCTTCCTGTGAAGATAAGGTAAATGAATTCATTCTTATGGCCGAAGAGGATTATGATAATAAAAGCATAGGCAATGATGATAATGATGAAGAAGCTGTGGTTGAGTTGGAAAGAGAGCTAATCAGTTCTTTGGAAGAGATTGACAGACTCAGACTTAAGAAGAGAAAGAAAAAACAATTGCTGGTATAGTTCAATAAAGGCACTAAAAAACCTGATGAAGACTTTGCCCTGCTAAAAGTGGAATTAGAAGAGACAAAGAAAATCTAGGACATTCTGAAACATCAGTTATCAGAAAAGAAGGAAAGATCTGAAGCCTTGGAAGAAGAAGTAGTGAAAACTAGGAAAGAGTTGGAGAAGTTTCAAGCCTTGTATCATTAGAATCTGTCAAGTATCAAAGCCTCAGAAGGATTAGCCACCATTCTGAATTAGCAAAGGAATCCAAATTTGAAAATAGTTTTGGGTTATGAAGAGGGATCAAGTAGTGGTCAGCGAAGCAACAAAGAACCCATCAAGTTTGTCAAATCTACAACCATTGACAACAACAAACCTACAAAAACAAAGGAAGACAATCAACCGCCCAGGAGGAGTAAAGAAAAAGGTGCCAAGACTGTATCTGTAGCACAAAGAAATAATGCACTCCCTACTCAAGGAAATCATCAACATGGAAGAAATCGACCTGCTCAAAGAAGACAACCATTTTCCAGGTACCAAGGATTTTTCTATGGATATTGTTTTCTCTGTTTTAACTTTGGTCACAAAGTTGTAAACTGTTCTTTAAAATTTAGATATGAGCAGGCAAGACATTCAAGGTATAGATATCCACCACAACAAAGAATGAGACACCCAAGTAAAAAACCTCCACAGATTGCAAATCACTTGATGGCTGGGAAAAGCACACAGGTTAAGCATAAAAATCATTATGAATCTTTAATCAAAGAACCAGAATGTTACATCTGTCATAACTATGGACATAAAGATGTTGATTGTCACTTAAGAAACTATAAGGCAGATCTGAATCCTGTTGCTAAACATTTCAAGGTTTGGAAGAAGAAAGAAGATGACCAGTGTAGATTAGTGTTATCATCCCAAAGACAAAAGAATCCATGGTATATTGACAATGGATGTTCCAAACATATGACTGGAGACAAAAGTAAGTTTCTAACTCTAAGTGAAAGCAAATCAGGGAATGTAACTTTAGGAAATGATGCACTAAGAAAAATAAAAGGTAAAGGAATGGTAAGTTTGAGTAATGGCAAAGGGAAATCTCAAGATGTGTTGTTTGTAGAAGGTCTAAAAAATAATTTTCTTAGTGTCAATCAAGTCTGTGACCGAGGATGTGAAGTCGTTTTTACATCTAAATATTGTAGAATAAAATTTGTGAATTCAGGACAGCTAGTTGAAAAAGGGATAAGAATAGAAAACAATGTCTATGTGTTAAAAGAAGAAAAAGAAGAATTCCACTTAATCAAATATGATGAAAGTTGGTTGTGGAATAGGAGACTTGGACACCTAAATTTTGATCATATAATCAACCTCAGAAACAATGGGGTATTAAAAGATCTTCTGAAGATATCAAAGACATACGACTCTGTTTGTAAACCTTGCCAGATAGGAAAACTTACTCGCACTCAGTTCAAATCTAAAAACTTTCCTTCAACAGAAAAACCTCTCCAGTTAGTACATATGGATTTATGTGGTACATCAAGGAAAGAAGGTACATGAAAATAAAATTATTTTATGTTGATTATTGATGATTATTCTAGACTAACATGGGTTGACTTTTTGAAGGAAAAATATGAAGCATTTGAAAAATTCAAAGTGTTTAAGGCTCCAACTGAGAATCAAACAGGAAAAATATTGAAGGAAGTAAGGTCTGATAGAGGAGGAGAGTTTAGTTCATGGAACTTCAAAGATTTCTGTGATAAACATGGGATCAAAAGAGAGTACACAATTCCAAGGACTCCATAACAAAATGGAGTTGTTGAGAGGCATAATAGATCAGTACAACAAATGGCAATATCAATGATGAATGAAAGGTACATACCTCAGACATATTGGGTGGAGGAAATTCATACACTTGTTCATATCCTTAACAAATATCATCTTAGGCCACACAGTGACAAGACTCCTTATGAACTATGGTTTGGAAGGCCTGCTTCAATCAAGCATTTTAAAATATTTGGGAGTAAATGTTATATCAAGAACAATGATGAAAATATTGGAAAATATGATGACAGGGCTGATGAAGGTATATTCTTGGGTTATGCTACAAACAATAAAGGATACAGATGTTACAATAAGAGACTGCATAAACTGGTTGATTGTATATACATAAAAGTTGATGAAGAAATCCCGGTCAGAAATGTAAGCAGTGCTGAACCAAAACAAAATATATAGTTGAAAATGAAGATGAACAGGTCCAAGGATCAGAAAGAGAAGAATCTGAATTAGATGAAGATAAAAATACTCAGGCTGACATAAATTAGCAGAAAGAAACAAACTCACCTCTCATAATTGTTAGAAAGAATCATCTTGAAAATCAGATAACTGGAGATATAAATAAATGAGTTCAGACAAGAAGGAAATTGATTAATGACTCAGAACAATCTCATGTTTATTTATTTTTATCTATGACTAAACCTAAAATTTTTGATGAAGCCAACCATCATGATGATTGGATTAGAGCTATGAATGAAGAGCTTGATCAGATTGAGAAGAACAATACTTGGGAGCTTGTTCCTAGACCCGAAGACAAGAATGTAATAGGTTCCAAGTGAGTGTTCAAAAATAAAATGAATGAAAACGGACAAGTTGTTAGAAATAAAGCCAGATTGGTATGTAAAGGGCATGGACAAGTTGAAGGTTAGGACTTTGATGAAACTTTTGCACCAGTGGAAAGATTGGAAGCCATCAGAATATTCCTTTCATATTCATGCCATAAGAACTTTAAAGTGTATCAGATGGATGTTAAGTCATCTTTTCTTAATGGAGATCTAGAGGAAGAAGTATATATGGAGCAACCTAAAGGATTCTCATTGACATATAATCCTAATTATGTTTGAAAGCTGAAGAAGGCCTTATATGGACTGAAACAAGCACCACGAGCTTGGTATTATAGTTTGGACAAATTTTTACAAGACAAAGGGTTCAAGAAAGGTATTGTTGACAACAATCTCTACATTAAGTCTGAAGGTGATAATTTACTAGTTGTTTTGGTTTATGTAGATGATATTATTTTTGGTTGTACTAATGAATCATTTGTCCAGTGGTTTTATAACTCTATGCAAATAGAGTTTGAGATGTCCATGATATGAGAACTGTCATATTTTCTTGGTTTACAAGTAAATCAGAGTTCTGCAGTAATATTTATCTCTTAAGAAAAATATTTGAAAGAGATGTTGAAGAAATTTTAGATGGAGGATTCCTCTCCTGTTAGTACACCTATGGTGGTTGGTTGCAAGCTCAATAAAGATGATAGGTCACCCGATGTTGATCAAAGGACATACCGATCAATGATAGGCAGTCTTCTGTACATCACAACATCCCATCCTGATATAATGCAAGCTGTTGGAATGGTAGGTCATTATCAGTCAGCTCCTAAACAAAGTCACTTGGAATCTGTCACAAGGATATTCAAATACTTGAAGGTCAAAATAACTTATGGTTTGTGGTATCCCAAAAATCAGAGTTTTCAGTTAACTTCTTATTCAGATGCAGATTGGGCAAATTGTGTGGATGAGAGAAAGAGCACCAGTGGAGGTGCCTTCTTCCTGGGTGACTCGTTGGTAGCATGGATTAGTAAGAAGTAGGGATCTATTTCCTTATCAACTATAGAAGTAGAGTACATTGCTGCTACTACTTGCTGCACTCAGATTTTGTGGATGATCCAAACTCTTGCATATTTGAAGGTAAACTATACTGATTTGATTACAATTCACTGTGATAACACCAGTGCCATTAGTGTCTCCAAGAATCCTATTCTTCATTCCAAGACTAAGCATATTCCAATAAAATACCATTTTCTCAGAGAACAAGTTACAAACAGAATTGTTCAGTTGAATTATATTCCTTCCATAGAACAGATTGCTGTTATCTTTACTAAACCATTAGCAGCGACCCCTTTTGGATATCTTCGTCAAAAGTTGGGGGTTATAACTTATTTTTTCTAATCTGTTCACCTGTTCATGGGGAGTACTTATTGAATCTCTATTGTATTTCTAAGTTGCTCATAGTTGACAGGGGGAGTATGTACTGCAACGACTTAGGGGGAGTGTGTTTCTTCTTTGACATTGATGTCAAAGGGGGAGAAAGTGTGGTAATTTCAAGGATTCTACAGTGGTATAGTTGGACATTCTTCAAGGGGTTTCCAACAATGCCAAAGGGGGAGATTGTTGGCATGTTTTAAGACAGAGGCAGAGTATTTGTTTGTCATTGATGGCAATCTCTTCCCGATGATGATGAACAAGAGAAAGTGGCAATACTAGTAGCGCAACGATGATCACATGGAAAGATCAGAAGTGAAAACTCTAGGAGTGAAGGAATCAACTCACAATAGAAAATCAATAAATGTGAAGCCATGACATTTCATAGTTTTGGATACCGGGAGTTGGAGGAGTCAAGGAAGCAACTCATGAAAAGAACTCACGATATGCGAAAACATGAAAAGATCTGGACCGTCAAATCATCAAGATTGTGGACTGTTGATCTAACTCCATTTCAGAGTTTCAAATACCAAGAGTTGGAGGAGTCAAGGAAACAACTCATGGAAGGAACTCACGATATGAGAAATCACGAAAAGATCTGGACCATCGAATCATCAATATTGTGGACCATTGATTTGATTCCATTTTGGAGTTTTGGATACTAGGAGTTTGAGGAGTGAAGGAAGCAACTCACGGTAGGAACTCGCGATATGTGAAATCACGAAAAAATATGGACCGTCGAATCATCAAGATTGTGGACCATTGATTTGACTTGATTTTGGAGTTTCGACGATCACAACATGAAGAGTCGAGACTCTTCATCATAGGAGTCCCGAAGTTGCGAAATGCGAAATGTCAAAAATTTCGGGGTTTGTGACTTGGAGTGTCGAAACACTTCAACATAGAAATGCCAAAATGCCGAAATGCGAAACGCCAAAAATTTCGGGGTTCGTGACTTGGAGTGTCGAAACACTTCAACACAGAAATGTGGAAACACCGAAAATTTCAGGGTTCGTGACTTGGAGTGTCGAAACACTTCATCACAGAAATGCCGAAACGTCGAAATGAGAAACGTCAAAATACATTTTTGGTGTAGTCAGTGGTTACCATCGATGGTCATGTGAGAGGGAGGAGCTAACATGAATCTAAGCTCTATTTAAAAATTCGTAACTTGAAGTGTCAAGTCTCTTCGACACAGGATTTCCGAAATGCCAAAATGCGAAACAGTTTTTGGCACAGCCTGTGGTCACCGCCTAAGGCCACATGTGAAAGGAAAGGTGAAAGGTGACAAAGGAACAAGGCTCAATAGGTTCACAGTGTAACTACTAGAAACGACTGATGGTTTCTGCCAGAGGACTCGAAGAGACTTCAGGGTGATCGCCAGAGAGGATGAAGAGTCTCGAGGTATCTTCCAGTGGAATGAATACTTCTCATAGAGGCTATTGACATATATAAGACCGTTGGAGCCTATAACTTCAACAGAGGGAATGAGCTTGACTGTGACAGAGAAGACGAAGAGTATTGACTACTAGAGAGGCTAAGGAATCTCGACATAACACCCAGTGATGATGGACACATGGGTTTAACTGCCAAAGAAGCTGAAGAGTTGCAATGATGATGAGGCATAACACTCAACATGGGGAGGGCATGCAGAAGCATTGTGAAGAGAGGATGCAGAAGATGCACAGAGAGGATAAAAACGTAGAACAGAGAAGAGATTGTGAGTTGTTGAGAGTGATTCATGTGTGTAGAAGGAGGCAGAGTGCAGCAGTTGAAATGCACAGAAGAGGAATGGTGCATAGAAGGGACATGGTGCACATAGCATAAAATTAAGAAGAACATAAAGCGTAAGGAAAGTGTGCAGGAAGACACCGATGTAGGTAGAGTAGAGCAGTGTAGCAGAACAATGATGAGACCGATAAGCCATCGATAACTATTGTATCACTATGATACATTTACAAATAACAAACTTTATATCTTAGGGTGGAAGGGAGGTGCTAGGGAGGACTGTTGTCCTTAGAGGTTCAAGTGGGTGCTTGAACATAGGGAGTTGTAGCTTCCATCTGGTTACAACCAGAAAATCTAGGGAGGCAGGGTGGTGCAAAGGAGAACTATTGTTCTCTGTTATACAGGTTGGTGCCTGTGTGACTGGAAGTCGGTGCTTCCATCTAGTTGGTGCTGGAACACTTAGGGAGTTGTTTCTTCCTTCTAGTGGGTGCTAGAGAAACCAGGGAGTTGGTGCTTCCTTCTAGTGGGTGCTAGAGAAACCAGGGAGTTAGTGCTTCCTTCTAGCAGGTGCTAGAGAAAACAAAGATTTGGTGCTCTCAGCAAGTTGCAGCTTACAAAGTGGAGGTTGTAGCCTCACAATGAGTTGGAGCTCATATGTATGATAATGTATAGAATGTAAAGATTACTTATCATACCAAGAAGAAGAGGTTTTTACCCTTTATGGGTTTCCTCAGGAAATATCTGTCTCTGTATATTTCATATCTATGAATGATGTCGAATGTTCTATTGCTTACCTCCCTACATTATTGTGATATTCATTGAGTGCTCTGTAAAGAGTTTAAAATAAGCATAATTGTTTAAGCAGGGTAACAACTGATTCACCACCCCCGTAGTTGTCCAACAGGCAGGTTAGGTCCCTAACATGCCCTCCCCCTTGAGATGAGGAAATTGCTATAGAATGTTAGCGGGCTCCCAGGTGGCATCTGCTGGATTTGTATCTTTCCACTGAAATAAAACTTCCTTGATGGTACACTGGCGAAGATGACGCTCTCGCTACTCCAAAAATTCTTGTGGCTGCAACCAGATGGATCCTTCTTCATCCAACTTGGGAAGGTTGGTTTGAGTTTGGAACTTAGTTCCAATCACCTTATTTAAGAAAGAGACATGAAAAACAGGGTGGAACTTAGAATGATTGGGTTAAGCTAACTGATAGGACACCTTCCCAACGCGATTAAGAACTGTATAAGGACCATAAAATTTGGGTGCCACTTTCTGACAATGTTCATCCTTGAGTGAAGTTTTCTTATAAGGTTGCAGCCGAAGAAATACCCGGTATCCTTCAAAAAATTTCCGTTCTAAGTGACATTGATCGACTTGTTGCTTCGTGCAATTTTGAGCCATGACCAAATTCTCTTTGAGGGTACGAATAATAGCCTCACAAACTATAAGTGTTTGGTCAAGTTCCAAGACCTTCGATACACCTAGAATGTAGGAGAGAACTGGCGGTGGATTTTTTCCATATACTGCCTCAAAAGGAATCATGCGAGTATCTGTACGATAATAAGTGTTGTACCACCATTAAACTAATGGTAACCATTTCGCCCATTGATTTTTCCTTTCAGAGGAAAAACACCTCAAATAAGTCTCCAAACACTTATTGACGACTTCCGTTTGACCATCAGTCTGGGGATGATAGGCGGTGCTGAGATGCAATTGGGTGCCCTGGAGTCTGAACATTTCTTTCCACAAATTGCTGGTGAAAGTTGGATCTCAACCAAAAACAATAGAATGAGGCATGCCATGAAGCTTGAAGATATGATCCATGAAAAGTTGATCCACAATTGATGTGGTAAATGGGTGTTGAAGAGCACAAAAATGAGCATACTTGGAAAGATGATCCACAACCACCTCGACGACGAACTTATTTCCTGATTTAGGTAATCCCACAATAAAATCCATAGAGATGTCCCTCCAAATAGAAGGTGGAATCGAAAGCGGTTGGAGTGTGCTAGGAGGTTTGATGGTTTTTCCTTTGTTGCGTTGACAAACATCACATTCTGTTACAAAAGTGTGAACGCCCTTTTTCATACCATCCCAGAAAAAGGAACGTTTGACCCAATCATAGATTTTGGTAAATCCTGAACGCCCAGCTATGGGAGTAGCATGAAGCTCAGAAAGAACCGTGGCTTTAAGTTTTGACTGTTTACTTAAATACAAACAAACTTTGTAGAGAAGTTCATTGTTGTGCCAAGAGTACCACGGGGAAAATGGAGAGTTGGATTTCAATTGTTGGACCATATGAGATATTTTAGGATAATGTAGCCATTCTTGGCACACAACTTGGAGCCAATCTGGTACAATGAAGGAGATGCAAAAAAGGGACCCTTCATCTTCATATTTTTGATAAAGAGTATCAACAAACCACATTTTCTTTTCCTTTCTTGTAAATGATCTCATAATCATAACCAAAGAGATTAGTTACCCATTTTTGTTTCTCTGGGGAGCAAGGTCATTGCTCCAGAAAATACTTGAGGCTTTGATGATATGTATTAATTTGGAAGCGTTTCCCCAAGAGATAAGGGTGTTAGAGATCCACTACATGCAGAATAGCCAACATTTCTTTTTCATAGATTGATTGGCCCAAATGGTGTTCAAACGATTGTTTGCTAGTAAAGGCAATCGGTTTGCCTTCTTGCATAAGGAAAACTCCAATTCCTCTGCCCGAGGCATCACATTCGAGGACAAATGTTTTTGTGAAATCAGGAAGGGCCAAGACCGAAGTAGTACACATAGCTGCCTTCAAAGCTTGAAAAGTCTAATCCACTATGAGAGTCCAAGTGAAAGAATTATTTTTAAGGAGAGAAGTGAGAGGGGCCAAAATCTTCCCATAATTCCGAACAAACTTGCGATAATAGCCGGTTAAACCCAAAAAATCATGCAAGCTTTTGATAGTCTTGGGGCGAGTCCAATATTTCATTGCTTCAATCTTTTTAGGATCCACCCAAACACCAACCTTTCCAACAATATGACTCAAGTACTCTACTTATGAGGCTCCAAAGGAAAATTTAGAGAGTTTGAGTAAAAGTTGGTGCTGCAAGAGTAGATGGAGAATTTGGTCCACATGGGAAAGATGAGATTGCCAAGTTTTACTATAGATGAGAATATCTTCAAAGAAAACTAAGACAAAATGACGGAGAAAAGGACATAAGACATGATTCATGAGGCTTTGGAAGGTGGAGGGGGCATTACACAAGCCAAAGGGCATGACCAAAAACTCATAGTGACCCTTGTGAGTTTGAAAGGAAGTCTTGGGTATGTCAGCTTCTTGCATACGTATTTGGTGGTAGCCAAAACACAGATAAAGTTTAGTGAAGTATTGAGTACCACTTAGCTCATCCAAGATATCATCAATCAAAGGAATGGGGAACTTGTCCTTGATGGTGAGATTATTGAGGGCACAAAAGTCGGGACACATGTGCCAAGTACCTTCTTTATTAAGTACCATGACTGTTAAGCCCTAATATTGGCTCATTACCACTTAATCGGGGCATATTAGATTAGTAATGTTATTTTATTTATGTCGGATTTAGGCCATTAGTTGTAATTTAGATTAGTAATGTTAT
>JZKD02S0223667.1:132514-149022 GCA_000966675.3 Picea glauca
AACTTAGTGTAGGTCATGGAAGGAAAGAGAGCATGAAGAGGAAATTTTCCAAAATATTCAAGTTGGCATATAAAGAATTGTGTTATTAAAGCTTAGAAAAGAACATACCTCCACTTACCTAAAAAGTAGATGTAGTTGTTGCGGCTATTGGATCAAGAAAACATGACTGGTGCTAGAGCTACAACTACTGTAACTGCTGGAGAAAATAATGTCTAACTGTAACTGATGGAAGATGGAACGTGTCACTGCTGCAAGATCAGGAAAATGGAACTGCTGATGTTGTTGCTGTTGTATCATAAGAAATGTGGAAGGCAAAGAATATGGAATTGTGGTACTCTCATAGATCCGAAATCAAACTGCTGCAACTACTGAGGGGATCATGAAAAAGTGTATAGTCTTCACCCTCTACAAAACCGATGGTACAATTCTCATCATGCGAATGAATGTGTCGATGTTGAGCATGAAGAGAAATCATTGGATTATCGGCCATTGATGAATGTCGTTAACCAATGCGAGACAAAATCACCAGTGATGTCAATGAGTGTCAAGGTACCCAAGTACATCTTGTGAAGTGCGAATAGAGGTGTTGAGGTCGAGCCACTTGCAAGATCTGATGATCAAGGGACATTGATGTATTCCCATGATCGTCAGCGAGAGAAATTTCCATTAAGGCATGCAAGCCTCAAGGTACTTAAAAAGGAACTCTAGTATATATCCCAGATAAGGTGTCGAGGTCGATGAGGCAAGACTGTTGAAAGGTGGGCCTTAAGGAATCCCACATCATTCAACATGAGTTTATAAAAAAAAAATTGGTAGGACTATAGATGTAAATATCTTAGTAGCAACAAGGTTTATGGCAAGGAAATGTAATCATGGAAAGGGGGTTTGTTTTATTCAGAAGGAAATCTGGAAAGGAAAAAAGGGACTGAAAAAGATAAAGGAATGCATGCAACTCAGAAAAATAGACGTGTCAAAGAATGAAGGTTAAGGCAATGGAATATGGCTTCAACACAAGGATGACCAATCAACTTTGAAGGAGAATTTTACACAGCATGAGATTTGGAAAAATGTGGAAATATGGGTATCATAGCATGGTGTATTGGCATGTTTGTTGTGTAACAACAAACATCAAGATGTGCAAAAAGTTGTTGTGTATTAGGAAATTTCTTCTGTGTATCAACAAGCTGCTGCTGTGTAACAACAAACATCATGATGTGTAACAACTTCTGTTGAGTAACAACTCCTTCAAGCTATCTAGTAAACATGGCTTTCTGAAAAATTTTGTGATTCTTAAAGATCACTGTGGCATGGAAAATGAGCATCATGTTCTTGCAATCAGTCTTTAATACTAATCTTGCAATCAAAGTTTCGTGAGAACATCACAAAACATAAAATTCAAGAGATAATTACAAATGAGAAAATAAATGCAATTATATTGTTGTTCGCACTTATTCGCTTCGTCATTGATTTCCGCCAAAGTGACTTAAGAAAAACAAATGAATGTTAAAAATGAAAACATGTATTTATTGTTTTCAAGAATGTTTTAAAACTTCCATTTGCAATTTTTATATATTTTTCCAATTTTTATGTTTGTTTGTTGTTATCATGTTTGGCTTAAAAGGACTATACATTTTTTTGTTATTTATTTATTTATTTGTTTTAAGAAAATAAATAAATAAATAAATAATTGTGTAGAACAAACAAAATAAAGAAATCTATTTTATTTCAATGGTGATCCAAGTGTTCTGGTTAGATCAATGGTAATGAAGATATTCATCCAAAAGAAATCATGCATAGACAACCATGACCCAAATGATTCTCCAACTAAAAATAAAATGCAGATTATGGAAATCAAACCTGATCACAACAAATAGTTTTCAGGAATGCAAAACTCAAGTTGGAATTGCGTGAAGGCAACATAAAGGATGGATGTCAAACAATGCATCTGCAATACCACTTACCAAGTTGGTGGCACCAGGACCAGAAGTTGTAATGTAAACACCGACCTTTCCTGTAGGTCTGGCATACCCCTATGCTGTGAATGCTTCTCCTTGTTCATAGTGACAAAGGATTTTTTTTTTTTTTTTGAATCGCCTTCTCCCTACACAATTTTCTCTACTCATTCTCCAATACTTCAAACGATAACAAGGAATCGAGTGGATTATTTGTCCATGCTTGCAGGGATAAAAGGAATCACCAACATGGGATTGCTTTCATTTCAGTCAGGGATACACCTATAGGATTGATCTTACCGATCAGATGAAACCTGTAACCAGTGAACACATAGAACGTGAGGATTTCCAAATCTCCAGATCATGCTAACTAAGAGATCATCTATGTTCATGAGAGCCAAGTCTCTTCAAAAAGCACTCGTGAAGCGTCCACTGTTCCAATTTTGAGAAACCCATCAACTGTTTAATTAAGCAAGGGATTGCCCAAATCACCACACCCACAGTAGGCGAATGAATGTTGGCAAAAATTATTCCATGAGCCATCTTGTTAGGTGCTCTGAATTGGTGCAGACATGTCACTCATTCAAGTCATCCAAGCGGCAAAAGAAAACGACGAGCCAACTTGTTCTTTTGTATCAAAAATAATCTTTATAGTCTCATCAACAACTTTACACGCAACAACTGTTGCCTCTATATCGCCAATATGCCCTACCATGTCACCATTAGGAAGATTAACACAAACCTGACATCTCTCATGATGATATCACTTGGAATTTATACATATGTCTCCAGTTCTGCGTAAAATAAAAAAAAAAAAATTCTGACCGGTTGCCATTCCAGAAAAATCTAACATGACTGAATGTTATAGTTTCACTATATGCTAATGTCCATATCCCATTGTTTGATGTTCAACGATATCTGGTGGGAAAACAATATAATGAGATGGAAGCTTTAACTTTCCATCATATTGAAGCATTCCTGCATATCAAATTTTCGATACCAGACTCGATCAAATGCACTAAAATTATCATATTCAAATGATTTAGCAACCATAGTTATACGATTTGCTCAGAAATTAATGGTCACCACTGAATCTCCATCAAGAATAGGTCCAACTGCCTCCTCATTTTCATCGACAGGAGTTGAAATAGGAGTGCGACCGATCGCTTCAGGATCCAGACTGATTGTTAATTAATTGGTGCCGATATATTATTGATATCGATTTGTGGAGACCAACCATTGCAAAGATTTTCGGCAGTTAAAAACCACCGTAAAGATCTCACAAAGATATTTAAGCAATTAAAAACCATTGTTGCTACAAATATCTCGCAACTGAATCATGATTTGTTTCCTATTCTTCGATCAATCCCTTCGAAAATGTAACTGCCTAACTGTACTTCCAATGGCTGCAGCTTCACCAATGACATCTCGGCCCAAAATTAGTTCGCATCCAGATCATATCTAGATCGCATCTGAAACATTCCTTCTCACTCCATGTGATTGTCGATCTTGTTTCTTCAATAATTTATCACTTGCCATAGCACCAACAATTTAGGCGGCAATCAACTGATCAATATTTATTGCAAATGCCATCTCACAAACAGTTTGAAATTGTGTGTAGGATGGCAAAGAGTATGAATGAATTTGTCAAAGCAACTGAATACTGATAGATCCAAGTCCTATTGCAAATTAATCAAATGTTCATGATTTGTTACTTCAGCCTGTCCTTGCAGATGAAGGGCCATTTCAACTTCCACCATAGCTACCTGTCTCTGTCATCTTTGCTTTATAATACTCAATGCACGAGCCATGATGTAACACGACAAGAGAAATCCAACAACTCGAAGAATTAAAAGAGTGAAAAACGTTGTTGTATCTTCATCTCCTCCAGAACTAGTTATGGAAAGTGCATGTCGTAAAAGCAGAAGAGCCATGAGAATTAATGCAGAAAAATGACACCATGATGCATCACTTGCATTGGCTTATGCATATTCATCATATTTAGTTTCCAAAAAGTGTCTCTCTGCTGCAACCATTGCAAATAGAAGAGGCTCGCACAGGTCCAGTTATGCTTCAGATGACTCCCAACTTGCCCCGATATCAAACATGATGTCTTCCAAATGAGTAGGGTGAGGGGCAGTATAGCCAGGCTTGTATTGTTGATGGAATATCTCACACATGGTGTCTCCTTTATTATTGCACCAATGTTGTACACATGACCTGTGCATTTCAAATTTATGATATATTGTTTTGTTTGCAGGGTTTAACTCTAGGTAAAAGTTCTCTAGCAGGTGCATAAAGATGTGAAAGACCGAGATAGAAATAAGGTCGTAGAAAAGAGGCCTGGAAATATTTAAATATTTTGCAGGTGTATCATTCAAACAATATTGCTGTCATTCAATCAGAAAGATGAACCAAACCCACATTTCAAAAATGCAGTTCAATCAATTCCAAACACAATTCGACCACTGTAATAGCATCTAAAAAAAATTTCACTGTTTTAGCACACTGTAACAGCATGTCAAAATTTCACCGTTTCAGCATGCTGTAACAACTTTTAAAATTTGGTTTTGTTTTATTCGTCTATTTTTTTTTATTGTGTTTATTTGCAGGTCAAAGGATGGAAGAAAAGGAAAAAAAAAAAAAATCATTCTTGAAATCAATTACGCATCCTATTTTCTGATCCTCGCAATCGCACGAAGCGCGGAGGAGAGCATACTTATTAAACAAAAACAATTAGAGAAAAAACGTTGTTTTATTCATTAGCCTACCTACTCTATGCTAATTAGAATTAAAAATTGGTTACGTGTAGGAAAATTTCCAGTGGAGCCAAGCACGCAACAATAACAACAATATGTTCAAGTGCAATTTTTCAGATGAAAAATAGAAATTTACCTGAATAAACGAATTTTGTTGCTGTAACGACAAACTAACTAAGAAATAAAATTTATCTGATCGAGTGCTTACCTGGAACCATTGCTCGATAATGATTTCATAGGCATGTTTTTCCTCGCTCAGATCTTGCTGTAATTCCTCTTCATCTTTCTCAATCTCTCGCTCGAATGATTGTTCGTCATCAAATACATGGGAGTCTTCAGATCTTGAATCCACGTTTGTTGCTGGAGGAGTATTTGAATCTTTAATTGCTGTCAAGATCTCCTCTTCCTGAGAAGAGGAGATCCCGAATTTCACGAGGATCTGAGTGAGTAGTTCCAAGCTAACACTCATTGTTAAAACATATTGAAAAAAGGGGTTCTTACAGTACCCAAATCAAAATAACAAAACTCAAAATCATACTTGCTGAAACACATGAAAAATACTCTTCACAGTTGCGGAAAACACACTTGCTACAATTGAAAATCACACTTGCGAAAAATGAGATTTGCGTAAGTTGAAATTCACACTCTAGAGTTGGCAGGGAGAACATGAGGAGTCTCCACTCAAGTAGATCCTATGACCCCTTACCAACACATACAGACACACTTGCAGGAAATCAAACTAGACTTCAATCCATCGTGCTTCCCCGACAACGACGCCAAAATGTTAGGTGGAACTATTGTCGTTTAATTCCATTGTAGTATTTTCCCAACTATTTAATTTGTCAATCTGAGGTTCATAGGCTTACGAAGCACACACACTATATATGCAAGACTGAATTAGAACTAATCTAATCTAAATTACTGAAATGAAATTAATCTAGGAAAGCATTGAAAGACTAACTAAGAAAGTAGGAAATTGCATAAGGAAAGACAACATGTGAAGAGCAACACGACGACATAACATATGTGAGCTCACACAATAAATCAATCTCAAATTATATTACAAGAATGAAATGACAAAGCATAACAATGAAAGAATCAAAACTAAAAATCCCCTTCTCCTAATTACAAGACTAAATTATGAATAACATGATTTCTAACTCTCCAAGCTAATCTCCATTGTGAATTACATGATCCTCCATGAAGAGAGAACACTCTCTTATATACATGAGAGTCTTGAAGAGTGTCATAATTACAGATCCACTATTCTCTCAATCATTCTCAACTACTTTCCTATTTTTAGAAGATATGATTCCTTCAAATCCTCCACACATCTCTCACATATCTTAAATAATATATTCCATCTAAATCTTCCATGATCTTACATTTTGAATATGCTTGAAGATGAAATTCGAATTTGATGCTAGGTGGTAATATTTGACTTTGTTAAAATCTTCACATATGCCTGCACACATCATCAAACTCATCCAACCTTGATATATAATGAAAATATGTTATTTTTCTAATATTTAATCACAAATTCACTTATAATACTAAAATGAATACAATGGAAAATAATAAGGAGAAACTCAAGTATTATTATGGAAATGGTATGATGGAAGGTTATTGGGACGATGAAATGTAAGGAATAGTGAAGGAAAAAGAGGATATAAATGTGACATTTCTGAGACCCAACAACCACCACATGCCCCATTGTAATATTCATTAAGAACGACTTCAACTTGCTCGAGATTAAAACAAATATGCAAGATATTATCCACCTCTCGATGATACAAAGTGTCGCTGATAATAAGGTATTTCTTAGCCTGATGACTTATACATTGTTGGTCGTCTCTCGACAGATGGTGGGGAAGCTTCAAGGTTTGAAGGTAGATTAAAATATCTCCATACCAGGGGTCCAAAGACAATATAAGGAAGATATGTTCATCCACAAATGAATTGTTATACAAAATATCTTCATCCAGTCTAGGGAAGTCTGACATCAGTTCTACAAAAACTAGTGATTTCTTGGATTTCGTTGAAGCTGGAGAGGATTTTTCTTATCCCCCCACTTTGCAAGGAAGCTAGTTTCAAAGGCATCAAAGTCTGCTATACTAGTTGGTGAAAGGGATCTGAACCACTTCCGCACTTCTCCGGCAAGAATCTGTGTAAACAACCTCATTTTTACATTTGCAGAGTTCACTTCTTCCAAGTCTATAAAATCATTAAACTAGTCAAGGAGTTTCTGGGATGATATGTTACCTTCAACGTCATACAAATTGATCCTTAGGTTGTAATCTTGAGGTAAATCATGTAATTGAGCAGGAAGTACGAGAGGAGAAAATATGGCTTCCATAGCTGTTGTGAGGGGTCAAAGCGACGGTTGGTTTCGAGCAGGGGTAACTACAGGCCTAGCAGACGCAGCTACATTCAAATCTTGGAACTTCTTTTCGTCAAAGATGGTCTCATCTATATGAGATTCAGACTTAGTTATGAACATGGACTATTCAAATTTAAGGTCAAACTCAAGGTCTTTGATACTAATCAATCCGTCCTTGGGTAGAGACATATAACAGTCTGGACATAACACAAGGGTTAATGACCTTTATTTTCTTTTATGTACAATATTTTCATGGTCAGGCATAGGGATTGCAGGCTCAGGTTATGGGTTTCTTCTGGTGTGAATTCTCTTAGGAGCCAGGATTTATATCTCATACGGTGTAGTGAAACTAGTCTTTGAGCAACAAAGTTTCCAGGGTAAAAATGATCTTAGCCAATAACGTACTTGATCCACTGTCACCCTCAGGGATCAAACTAAATCTTTAAGTCATTTTCCCAGGGAATATTTTTCAATTTCATCCTCGACAACGACATCACAATGTTACCACTTTGTAAATTTGTTTTGGATGATAAACAAACAACATAGGTAACTGTTTCAACCTACTTTAGAGCTGAAGCACTAGACGATTCAACTCAGAGAGGGATCTCTCATGCCACTTGATATTTCTATGGAAATCAGTGGCTAGATTTGGTTTGTTTTGGGGGTTTTTAATAAATTTGCTGGCAAAGAAGGGGAAAGAATAATCAGGGCTATGGAGTCAAAATTCTGAAGGTGAACGAAAACAATGCATCAACTAATAGAAATCTCCAGAGGATAAAGGCTAAGCAAGGCAATGAATCTGATTTATTCTTGAATTTAAATAGAGTGTATGGAAGATAAAGGAAACAAATAACTGCATCAGAGAATTACTAAAATGAATTCCAAATTAGTTAAGAAGACAATCACATAGTTTAAATTGCTTAATCCAAGAGAATCACAAGATGAATTCTGGGCCTTCAATTGTCCAATTTAAACATAAGAAAATGTAAATGAAATAATAGGTCACAGGAAATACATACGATGAAAGAAAACAAAGCTCATATCACCACCCTTTAGAATCTTTTCATAGAGACTTCAAAATATTCTGCATTTATATTCAATTCAGATTCAAAAAATTTACAAAATAGAGTCTGATACAACCAAAAGGTGCTCTTGCACTTCTGCCAACATTAATTCATTCAAGTATCCCAGTACTTATACAATTTGATCAAAATGACTGAAACTGAAGCGTTTCAACTTCCAAAACAATTTCGACTGACAATTTTGGTATATGAAAGGATTTAAAATGATTAACAAAAAAAAAGTTTCAAAATTATAGACAATTTATCTGACTGCTCGACTTACTCCACGCCACCTGTCTCGCTTTGGTCTTCTTTTGGATCTGCAAATCTGGTGACATATGGAGATCACCTGTTGGTTCCGGGGACATTGCACTTTGTCTTACCTAACCACATGATTTCCTTCCATTGTGAATCAGAGGGGATTTCGTAATCCATCATCTCCTTAATCAAAATTTCCAAGTCGATGCAGGTGGCATAGGATCTTTTAGACTTTCTTCCATATCTTCAAAATTAGAATGGTCCATTCTACATTGCATGATGAGAGAATGGTAGTCTTCTTGATTTTATAATGAACCTTTTCCATCCCAAAATGGTGGGAGGCCTTTGGTGAACAATTGTTTGAATGCGTCTTTAAACTCCTGTATACTATGCTCCATTTGCATAGATTTGTTCTGGATCGATCTGAGCATGTTATGCTTGGTGATGATATTCCTGGTCGATATGATTAACGTAGTCCTTTCCTTTAGCCCGATAGTTTGGAGATTAATAGTTGGTACAAAATTTAGTAAGTTAATAGAATTTTGGGACCATTCTGAAGGTTTCTTGGCTAATACTTCATTAACGACAGTGCAACTGCTCCGAGTTGTAGCAGCCACATTATTTTTGTCATTTATAAAATTTAGATAAACCTTGAATTTAGTAATCTCTACAGCAATAGCATCCCATATTACATGTTTGTCTCCCTGCAATAACGTCTTTCCCTTTAACCTGGTTTTTAGCTTGCTCACTCTCTCCTGCAAATCTTGATTTTCTCTGTGGAGTTGAGCCATATTCTCATCCTTCACTTTCATCTCTTGCTTCAACTTTTCCATGTTCTCTTTGAGACTCCTGATCTCACCTATTTTTAAGCTTACCTGGGACATGGCTTGGACTAACCCCTCAGTGCTTGATCCAGCTTCTGTATTGGAAGGCACAATGACTGCCATGTCTGATGTCATTGCCTACGCTTGTGACCAATACTGTTTCTCTTTCTCCAATTGTAGCACTTTAGCCTTGTAATTGAGTGTCTCTTGTCTGAATGTTTATTTCTCTTGTTCCAAAGCAACCAATTTTGTTGTCTGTGGATGATCTATAGGTGACATCTTCAAATTTTTCTTTAGGATTTGGATCATCTTGTTCTTTTCATCCAGAGAAGATTTCACCCCCTAGGTACCTTCAGACTCTAGCCTCTTGACCTGTGTCATCCAGGCTTTGCTGGATGCCTTTTCTTGTCTCAACTATCCATCTAGTTTTGACACACGTGTTGTCAATCTTGCAACCCTCAGATCCATGCTCAGATAATGCGAATATAACATGTTGCTGACATTCCTGTGGAATTTTACTTTGTCAGGGGCACCAATGTTCTCATAGTGCATTTTTATCTCAGACACCTTATCATCATCAACCACTGCAATGTTAAACGTATATCTTTCCACATCCCTGACTGAAAGTAAGGAAGTCTTATGCTGAGAAGTCTTTTCTACTTCAGTTAAAAGGTCTCTTATTTCACTGTTTTCCATACTTCCCTTCACAACATAATGATTCATTAAATATTCCTTGGACTGAAAAACTGCCCCAGGTGTCTGGCTAAATATGTGTTTCCTGCTGCTGAAAACCTTTGTGCTGCTTTCATTTTGTGGCCTAATTTTTGTACCGGTTTCTTCGTTATTGGTTGTACCCTCTACCATCTCCATGCATGTTTTCTCTTTGGGTTCTTCCTCTTCCAGGTCAACTATTTGAGAGGGTGATGTGATTCTGATTTTCTTGAGAATGTATTGCTGACTACTGGCACCCAGGGCCTCTGAACTGCTCCTCTTATTGTAGACGCTCATTTTAGGAGCTTTGAAAACCAACCTAGGGGAATGTTTCTATGCTAGGCCCTGCGGAGAAGCTGGTTCTATTTGTTTTGTTTGATGATGCTGGATGGTGACCTCCATATCTACATAGGTTTTTAGATTGGCCAACTTATCGAATCCTTCAACATGCTTGTGTTCATAGGGAACTTGTCTACTTGCCAATATTCTCTTTGATATGATTTGATGTGGATCATATTTTCTTCCTTGCATCTATGTGAACCTAAATTCCCTAAGTTTGGATTGAATATGAGGAAAGAAGGACTTTTTCTTCACCACAAAGGGACCTACTACGAAAGGAAATTTCAGATTGGAAGCCTTGTGTGCTTTCAAAAAATGCTCAGTATCTGAGATAATTCTTTATCTTATGAAATCCAAAGCAAAGATCCCAAGAGTCAGAAAAACTGGTAAAATATGAGGTCCTTCTTGGTATCCATATACCCAAATCACAGTGGATTGTGTGAACAACATCCAGTCTCCTATCATGCTCTCTGGATTTGGCTGTAATGAGCTTTTCATTTCTTCTATAACTCTTAGCAGCTCTAAACCAAAAATGAGACTGTATACCCTGGACATGATCTTGTTGATGAAGATAACCATGGTGATCCTTTTACACTCAATCGAAATAAATGAGGTCTCAGAAAATTTAGTTTTGTTAGATTCTGGAAACATTCTCATCAAATGAGTGTAGTATCTGAAGTGTCTCAATGAATTGAAGTTCACCAGTTCTTGATGTATATTTTCAGCAATAAATTTGTCGAAACTAACACAGATTGACTGACTAGACATAAAGAAAATCAATAGGAAACCTAACATGACTTCTACTACAATCTTGTCATTGTCTAACCCTAAAATTTGACTTAGCAGAGAACAAGACCACTGGACTTCGATGATCATGACACTTACACTGGCAGGTAATGATAAACTCTTTGAATGATGTTCAGGCTTGAAAATAGTCTGTAAAAACAGGATTTTGACTTCGGATGAGAATTCTCTATAAATCGTGATCATTCTCTGCTCCTCAAAGGGATATCACACTGTGGAGGAGGATTCTTGTTGGCCCTTGGTTATGAAAGGAAGTGAAGTACAAGGAATAAAAGGTAAAAAGAAAGCTTTGCGGGAGACACAGTGACTGTCACTGGGTCAAAGTGAGAAAAAGAGTAGAAAAGATGGAGCGAAGTGAGAAAAAGCAAGCCGTTGGATGGGGAGATCGAGGATGACAGATAAGAAAGGGAGATGGATCAAGAACAACTCAAAAGGTGGGAAAAGACACCGTTGGATGCTTTGGAGCAATGCATGAGAAGGAAGGAAAAACAGGCTGGCGAAGCCTGGAAAAGGAGGGTCAAGTTGACCTAGGGTTTTAGACACCTAGGGTTTTGGTATTTAGGGTTTTGGCACCTAGGTATCGGCCTAAGGCTGTCGATGAGTGACTATAATGTATAAATAAAGGTCAAGAGGATCTGGGTCGGGTTGTTCATGTTATGTTGGTCATTGAGTATTGAGAGAGAGAGGATTGTATTATAAGATCTTTAGCTGTGTGCGAAGGTCAAGTCCTAAAGTTGGGTGCACAGGAAGGGGAGAGAAAGAGAGAGAAGAAAGACAGTTTACTAGCTGAGAGAATAGACAAAAACTGTATGCTTTTCCTTAATAAATCATAAGCACAATTTTTTGAATGTAGCCCTAGAGAGAGGGTGAACCACATATATCTTGTGTTGTGAATGTGTGATTGATGCTTTGATCTCTGTTAATGTTATATTGTTATTTGCATTGCTGTATTATATCAGATCTATAACTGCGTAGGATAGATCTAGCTTGATAAAAGATAAGTGCATGTTGTGTTGTTGTTCTACTAAGATCCACTTGATATTCCCCTAGTTGTAGACATCTCTATCCTGCAACCCCCTCATAAGCTTCTTCGGGTGAGACTGCATCTGCTTCGCAGGTGCTGCCGAAAGGGCCAGTAGCTTGGGCTTGTTGGTGCTCTCTTGAGCGTTGAACCCTAGGTCTACCCCTTTGCCAACAAATGGTTCCGTTTTCGAGACAAGAATCTTCGTGAGGGAATGTCAAGGTGGTTCCCATCAAAGACAAAGATTCAAAAGTGGATAGAGGACCAAGAGAGGGACTTTGATGAAGCCTAGAATAGAAAACCTAAGTGGAGTACTGAGGATTGGCTACAAAGATACATCTTCACCGACATTCACGAGATCTTCTTTGGAGGAATCCATCAAGAGCTACACGAGTGGTTGGCTAGGATAGCCGACACATAGTTCGAGATCAGATCTAGACCTCCTATGGTTTGGATGCCGGCACTGATCCAGAAGGTCAAGAGAATTGATAACGCCGTATCCCAAGCTGTAGATCATTGGTTTTATAGTACCATTGGAGGATATATCACCAAATTTGTTGTTGACAGAACATAATCATATAACCAGGCCGAGAGATACTTTTTCAAGGGACCCCGAGGGAAATTTTTGCATTTTATGAAGTTAAAAATCAAGATGCTCTTGCATGAAAACAACATATTAAAGATACATTAGACTAGTTGGATCTAAAAAGGCTAATGTTTAGAAATTCAGACAGTGACAATGACACAAAAGTTGGACATACGTGCAGTGGAAGAGTATTTAGAGGGGTTTACCTTGAGAACCTGTTTAAGCAAAACTATGAAGAAGAAGGTTTCTAAAGTGGAGAAGAGGTAGATCTGACAAATGAAGAGCACTCAGAAACCCACAGAGCAGAGGAAGAAGAAGTCGAAGAACTTCGCCGAAACGAGCCAGAAACCTCAGGAATTGTGCAGGCTACTGAAGTAAGTAATATCAATCCCCCTGTTGTTTCAAAAACGCTAAGCCACCAGAGCATTCAGAATCACCAGAGTCTGCATAGTACTATTACTAGCAGTTCAACATCTACTCAGACAGGAAACCTAGGTAACTTCATGGCAGATGAGATGAGGCTCCCTATCTTTAGAGGAGATGGATATGAAGAACCTGATCATCACTGGTTCCTGTGCAAGGTTGTATGGAACATTAAAAACATCACCGATGAAGCTGTTAAAAGAAACCAGTTTAGTATTACACTGAGGGATCACACATTGAGATGGTACATGAAGATTGTCCAAGGAATTGCACAGCCTAAGCCACTGAATGAGATCAAGAACACGCTGGTTGCGGAGTTTAAAAAGCCGAAGTCAGAGTCACAGTGTATTACCGAGATGAAGGAGATCAAATAGAAAGTAGCTGAACCTGTTTGGGAGTTTGATCAGAGATTCAAGACCCTAATAGGCCGATTGACTTTTAAGATCCCAGATGAGAAAAACATAGAATGGTTCATTGCTGCTCTCTTACCACATATCAGAGTTCCCCGGATGCAGCAAAAGATTTCTCCATAGGTAGAAGATTTGGAGATTGCCATGAATCTTGAATAAACACCTATGGGAGAATCCATCTCAGGTATGAGCTAGATCTTGAGCCAACTGACTAGTTTATCTCTGTAGGTCGAGGACATGAAGAAGGACAAGGGGAAGGAAAAAAGAGAAGATATATGGTGTGTAAGATGCAGATCCAAAGGTCATGATAAAGAACACTATCCCCTGTTTCATGAATATTTGGCCTCAGGAGCACCGAGCCTCTTGAAGAAAGTTAATATGCCTTGGTGCGAAGTATGCAGAACCCGACATTGCCCTAGTGAGTGCTACTATATGAATAAGTATGTTCAGACACCCAAAAACTTGTACTGCACATTCTGTAAGTCCCTAGGGAACGATGATAGAGGTTGTAGGGCCTTTGACCTGATGCATGAAATATCAAGAGACATATATAACATCCAAGGCAAAGTACATCAAGAAAGAAACAATGCACAATATAACTCCCCTGGAAGAGGAAATTTCAATCCTTGCGGTGGATTTAGAGGACACAGACGAGGAGGAGGGATGGGATGAGGCCGAGGATAAATAATCTGTTATAACTATGTGCATCCAGGACATCTAGCAAGGGACGGTCAGAACCCTTGTACCACTTGCAATTATTGCAACTCTTTCAAGCATGTCATTGAGGATTGCCCTATACTACTAGTGAAGCTTTAGGAAAGACAAGGACCTCATCAAAACCCACAAGTACAATTGATATATGATGAAACTCATGGAGTAGACCCTCAAGTCGTTGTTATTACTCAAGAAGGCACTGCTACAGGAAAGGATAGAATGAGCTAGGAGAAGATCGCAGAAAACTCAGGTATCATGAAAGTTGCAGAGCAGACTCAAGCTTTTGATGCGAAGAAAGAAAGGAAAATATTTGAAGAGGCCAGGAAAGAATTCAAAGAAGATCAAGGGTCTTCTTCAAAAACACAACCATAAATAAGAGAATATGGAATGCCTCATGCATTTGATCAGTCTGCTTCACCCAGAGAGGGAAAAGAGGTAAGTAAATTTGTTAGTTTCTTATATATGTTCATAGAACTGCTTAAATATGGGAAAACTATACAAGAACTACAAAACCTGGTTAAACAATATTAATTAGGAAAGATAGATCCCTTACTAAATAGGTCAGTACATTAGATTGGTAAGAAGGGAAGGAAAAATAAAGAATTACACATGAATACCTAGATAGGAGTCAATATGATATAGACTATGTGGTCCTCGACTTAGGGTCAGAGGTCAATGTCATGATGAAGAAAACTTGGGCACTAATGGGAAAACCAAAACTGATATATTCCCCTATCAGACTTTGCATGGATAATTAGCAAGCTGTTAGCCCATTTGGATGGTTGGAACATGTCCCTCTGGACATCGACAGAGTTAGAACCTTTGCAGATTTTGAGTTAGTTGAAATTGTTGATGACAACTGCCCTTACCCTGCATTGTTAGGAATCGATTGGGACTTCAATAATTCTACCATTGTCGATCTAAATAAGAGGCATATAACATTTGAAAGAGATGGCCTTAGGGTAATTTCTCCTTTAGACCCAGATGAGGGCCCTAGATGCACAAAACCTGTCAGAGAAGAAGACCATGCATATGAACTGGAAAACATCTACCAACTAACATCTAGACAACATGATTATATCAATCCTACAGACGACAGGAATCTGAGCTGGCGAAGTGAAAATGCATGTTCATCAGACTCAGAAGAAGCGCTAGAAAATCAACAGACCCAGATGTATGAAGTATCTACTAGAAGATGTGCTAGACTAACCAGAGAGGTTCACTGGATTGACACAACAGTGAGTAACTTACCCACGTTTGATGGGATGAATCCTTTAGAAAACTTCTTATCAGAGTTTGAGACAAGTGTACCAGCACAATAGAGGCTGTTGGCAATGGATGAGGCCATGAAAGCCACACCATCAAGATGGTGGGGGATGCACAAAAGAAACATCACAGACTGGACACAATGCTAAACTTTTATGACAAAGCGGCTCTCAACACAAGTAGTAAGATGCAAAGTAAGGTACATAGGTTGAAGTTGCCCAAAGGACCATGTGCGAAGCTGCGAAGAGGCCTGGAGTAACATCCCTTGAGACCAATGGGTGCACCAATTCTTTAACATGTTGGACATGATTCCTATCAACTGGTACCTTCAAGTGGAGCTGCGTCTCATCACTTCAGATTGGGAAGGTATGACTCAAAATTTTATAACCACCTTTTTGTTTTAAAGTGAATTTCCTTCATTCGACCATGCATTATAGATTGTCAGACAGAGGGTATTCAAAGAGGCATATAGCCTCCCTATGGAACAAGAAGAGGACAAATGGACTACACCATTCTAGAAGTTGCAAGGATGTTGTTATCACTGAAATTTCGTCCGCACGGGGCGACAAGAACTCTGCATCGTCAACACAGGACTGGAGTCATTCATGGCACAAAATTAATGCCACAACATTGCAAAAAGGGTCAAAAACTATACCAAATGACCAAAAATTTGAAGGGCGCTTTACATCATCTGAGTGTGCGCGTGTATGCACGTAATAGCATCGTACAAAGCGCGCATATGTGCACAAGGCGCGACTGTTTGGCTAAAAACCCGCGCGCCTACTAAATGGCGCATTTATTGAAATTGGTCGGCCTCCCAACCACTAATGGATCAGCTCCCAAGTCAATTTGACACCAAATCCAAGCTCAATCCTCATGGTGGGCTGGTCAAAGACCTAATTGTGCCCTAAAGAGCCTCTTTTCACATTCAAAAGAGGCCACATAATAGCCCAATGCTTGGCTATAAAAAGCCATGAATGACCACCATTTTCTCAAGGAA
>JZKD02S0223667.1:166079-193717 GCA_000966675.3 Picea glauca
GCCAGGTCCTTCCTTTATTATTATCCAACAAATGAAGGGATACAACCTACAACAAAACCCACTGTAACTTCCTCTTCTTTCTCTCACAGTCTCCTCTCTCAGAATATAATATTCATCATCAATCATAGCTGCAATAAGTTTCCCTCATAAAAGAGGGTTGCCTTCTAGGGAAAAAAACCCTAACATAATCTCTACCATTAGATCTGCGACCTTATAATGAATGATCCAGATTTACAATGAAATTACAATATACTTTTATAAGGCAATTTTTACTTTAGAGGCTTCACCCTCGAACCCCCATCGGGGGACACTGCCCCCAACCCCCCGCTGGGGGCCCGCTTTCCCCCAGGCCCCCCAGCCGGGGGGATATCCCCCTCGGACCCCGCAGAGGGGGTACCCTCCCTCTGCACTCCCCCGCATGGAAGAGTGTACATACTTCTAGGGTGTAAATACTTCATGGGGTATAAACACGGTTGAAAGTAAAAGACCTATAAATCAGGAAGATAATCAGGCTCCACAACCTACAGGAGGCACACAAGAGCGAGGTACATTATTATTGTGACCAGATACTTAACCATATGGGCCGAAGCCAGAGAAGTCAAGGACTGTAGTGCAACTATAGCTACACGTTTTATATTTGACGACATAATAACCAGATTTGAATGCCCCAAGATCCTTATGAGTGATCAAGGTACACACTTCATCAATAAGACAGTTGAAGCCATGACTGAGGAGTTTGCAGTCCACCATCAAAAGAGTTTGCCTTAACATCCACAATCAAATGGGACAGTTGAAGCATTCAACAAGATCTTGGAAACCACATTGACGAAGATTTGCAGTGTGAACATGAATGAATGGGATTTAAGAGTACCTGCAGTACTATGGGATTATAGAACCACTTGCAATAAATTAACAATGCAGACCCCTTTCAAGTTGGTGTATGGTCTTGAAGCTGTTGTCCCGATGGAATATTTGGTACCCAGCTTAAGTATTGTTGCGTTCACAAACATGGATGACACTGGTGCTGTTCATGAGAGGCTTGCACAGTTGGTGGAACTAGAAGAAGACAGATTCATTGCCGGGTTTCATCAACAAGTTTAGAAGGAGAGAGAGAAGGCCTATCATGACAGACACATCAAGAAGAAGGCATTCAAGAAGGGATGATTTTAGGGGCTAAATTTCGTTCATGGGCTAATTTTCCATGGTTTTTCCAAAAACGAGATTCGCTATTTTAAAAAAAATTCGCCCAAATTCTATACAATAAAATTATTTTACCTTAAAAATCGCCAAAATTTTATAAAAACTATATAAAATACTTAGAAAGTTGAATATTTTTACAAAAATATCACCAAACATTTATAGTTGACATATGAAGGATTAGTAAGATTCGCCAAGGTTTCTACATTTTAAAATAAATTTCCATCCTTAAAATCATCCCTGCATTCAAGCAAGGTGACTTAGTGCTAATGTATGACAGTAAGTTTATAAAACACCCTAGGAATTTCAGAACGCATTGGATTGGACCATATGAGATCGCCTATGTCACAGAAGGAGGATATGCGTAGCTGAAGACACTGAATGGAGAATGGAAAGAAGGATTGGTGAATGGGAGTCGAATGAAGTTGTATTATGACAACCAGCTGCCCCAAAGATCTAAGTAAAGACAAGAGGAAAAGCATCTAGGTACCAGGTGCAGTTGAAACTGGGTACCAGACACAGAAAAGACAGTCTGCACAACGAGGGAGGAGAGACACAAAGCATAAAGCAAAGGCTGCACTATGCAGTCCATGTCAAAGAAAAACAGAGGAACCAGATTTGAAGTGCCTTGGCATGAGTCATAGGTGAGTGTTGGGGGATTGTTGGCCCTTAGTTATGGAAGGAAGTGAAGTACAAGGAAGAAAAGGTAAAAAACAAGCTTCATGGGAGACACAGTGACTGTCGTTGGGTCGAAGTGAGAAAAAGAGCAGAAAAGATGGAGTGAAGTCAGAAAAGAAAGACGTTGGATGAGGAGATCGAGGATGACAGATCAACAAGGGAGATGGATCGAGAATGACTCAAAAGGTGGGAAAATCCACCATTGGATGCTTTGGAGCACTGCGCAAGAATGAAGGAAAAACAGGCTGGCGAAGCCTAGAAAAAGAGGGTCAAGTTGACCTAGGGTTTTAAAAACCTAGGGTTTTGGTATTTAGGGTTTTGGCACCTAGGTGTCAGCCTAAGGATGTCAGTGAGTGACTGTAATGTATAAATAAAGGTCAAGAGGAACCGGGTCGGGTTGTTCATGTTATGTTGGTCATTGAGTATTGAGAGAGAGAGGATTGTATTGTAAGATTTTCAGCTGTGTGTGAAGTTCAAGTCCTGCAGCTGGGTGCGCAGGAAGGGGGGAGAAAGAGAGAGAAGAAAGATGATCTGATAGCTGAGAGAACATACAAGAACTGTATGCTTTTCCTTAATAAATCATAAGAATAGTTCTGTGGATGTAGTCCTAGAGAGAGGGTGAATCACGTATATGTTGTGTTGTGGATGTGTGATTGATGCTTTGATCTCTGTTACTGTTATATTGTTATTTTCATTATTGTATTAGATCATATCTATAACTGTGCAGGATCAATTATAGATCTATCTTGATAAAAGATAAGTGCATGCTATGTTGTTGTTATACTAAGATCCACTTGATATTCCCCTGGTTGTAGACATCTCTGTCCTGCAACCCCTCATAAGCTGCTTCAGGTGAAACCACATCTGCTTCGCAGGTGTTGCCGAAAGGGCCAGTAGCTTGGGCTTGTTGGTGCTCTCTTGAGCATTGAACCCTGGGTCTACCCCTATGCCAACAAATCTGGTATACTAAGGGTGTGCCAGAGCAATGGACTGTCTATTTCACATAAAACCTCTCACCCTAATTTATTTAGAATGATTGTTTCTCCCTGAGAATATTGCTCTGCACAACAACTTACAAATTCAGGGAAAGGAAAGACTACTTCTATGATGTAAGGAGTGATGGAGGCTTGAGCCTCTTCGAGGAAAGGGATGCGCTTTCCAACATTGTCCAACAAATTCGATCTGGACACAGAAGCGGGTGAGACCGCTATCTCTGTGTCAAAAACGTCAAAGTATTTGTCAATTAGGGCTTCTTCTCTGGAGGAGATATCTTGTTCATTCACGGATAAAACAACAGGATTGGTAGACATGGTGAAGAATACCTATCAAGAGGCAAAAGAAACATGAACCTATTTAGTTATGAGCTTGAAATTCGAATGGAAGCTTTGCACCAAATTTTTGAATGTTTGAATGCTTCAAATTATCATAAAATAATGTCCGAGGTTCCTCCTTTTATAGGTATCTATTGACATTGGGGGTTGGAGAAAATGGTTTTGGGTGTACCACTTTTTTCCCCGATGTGCCTCTGAGGGTGCCATGCATCCATGATTTAAACCATGATAGTTTTCCTCGGCCCACCCTCTATCGGTTAATCTTCGTTCTACTCTGATTGCCAATGAGCTTTTAAGCCTTTGATCCGGGCTACTTTAAGATCTACGGTCTGCATTTACCCAACAACTTTGGCATCAGAGGTTGGAGAAAGTGGTTTTAGTTAGAGTGATTTTTTCCCTAATGTACCTCTAGAGGCGCCACACATCCAATGATAAAACCATGATGGTTTTTCCTGGCATGCCCTCTACTGCTTAATCTTCACGCTATTTCAATCTCTGATATGCGCCTTAGCCATTGATCTAGGCCACTTTCAAGATCGATGGTCCGCCGAGTCTTACTCTTCACACCTCCGCTATATTTGTCCATATGTCGCCAGATACAGGCTGGTCTTCTGAATTATCATATCTCCTTAGCAACATATCCTTTCGCTGAAATCCCGAAACTTGGAGACCACCTGAAAATTGTTATGGTGATAACATTGGATCCAACTGGGGATGCTATCCTCCCCGTGAGGTAGCAAAGAAATGTAGACTAAGAGCCTACCCATTGGGCTATGATCTTATTTGTGTGATCTGAATCTGCTGACCTTTATTCAAAAACTCAAAACCTACTCAACACAACTCAAGGCCTTCACCTTGGTCTTCAACAATTTTTTTTTATTTCGACTTTCATAAGTAAATAAAAAATGCAAAATGATTATGTACAATGAATGACGGGGTGATGAATTTTCTAACAATGTAATGCTTGAGGAACCTGCCATTCACATTCCCTATGCAACGAGTTCTCCATTACTTTCCTCTAACAAATAGGCATTTCTCCCACGGTAAGCTGCAATTTTGAACGGGCCCAGCCACAAGTGATCAAATTTCCCATGTTTACCTTTATCTTCATTCCTGGTGTCCCATCTTAGTACCCAGTCTCCAAGTTCGAAGTCATCCTCTTTGGTACGTCTGTCAAAATCTTCCTTGATATTGTCTTGATGTAGCTGGGCGTTATTGAAGGCCCTTTCTCTGGTCTACTGTATGCTGATGAGCTCATCCTCCCTTCTCCGATTGACATTCCTTTCCACTTCTTTCTCCTGTAACAAATTCATTACCGACAATCCCAATGTAGTAGGAAAGATAGCTTATGTACCATAAAAGATATGGAAAGGAGACGTGGCAATAGATCTCTTTGGGGATATTCTGTCAGCCCACAGTGCATGAATGAGTTTTTTGTGCCACGCCCTTTTATTCTCATGCAATTTTTTTTTTATGATTCTGACCAAACTTTTGTTCGAAGACTTGGCCAATCCATTTCCTTGTGGGTAGCATGACATAAAATGACCGAGGGTAATGTTATAATCACTGCATAATTTCTCCAACCTTTTAGACTTGAAGGCCGCTGCATTGTCTATTATAATCTTGACCGAGCATCTGAATCTGGACAGGATATTGTCTTCTAGGAATCGAATGATAACATCATCTGTAGCATGTCTAGTGGGAACATGATCGATCCACTTAGTAAAACAATCTATTGCAGTCAGGATCCATTTGTGTTGGGCCAAGGACTGTGGGTGTATCTCTTCTATGAAATCCAGGCCCCATTTTCTGAAAGGATCTTCTACTGAAATGGGATTTAACGGTAGAGACTGTAATTTTCCTTTCCCATTGAATATTTGACACTCATGTCACTTTGACACTTCTTTATAAACATCAGGAAAAATACTAGGCCAATAAAAACCAACTCTCAAAATTTTGTGCACAGTTGTCTTCCAATAATCATGACCTCCATAGTCACCTTTATGGAACTCTATGATGGTTTTCTCTGCTTCTTCTTCTATCAAACAACTCAACAAAATTCCTCCTGGATCTTTCCAGTACAGTAATCCATTAACAATGCAAATTTTTGTTGCCTTCAGTTTCAAGAATCTAGCTTTTGTTTTACCATACTCAGGAGGAGCCTGCAAATTCCTCAATACAAAGATGATATCCGCATACCAGGTAGAGTCGAGAAATTTCTGAGATATTTGTGGAGTCGCCCTTTCTTCTTCTACTGTATGTTATGATAGATATGCAGTGAATTTTATTCCCAAGAGTTCGCAGTTTGTTTGTGCCATCAGTCTAGCAAGTCCCTGCCCTTTGATCAACTTCGTGGTCTTGATTTCAAGATCATATTCTAATAGTACTGCAATCCATTTTCCCCTCTTTCCTTCAGGATCGGGCTGTGTTAAGATGTTCTTTACTGAGCTGCTAGGAACATAAGTAGTGGTATGTGAGTGTAGAATGTAAACCCTGAATTCTTTCAATGCCTTGACTAAAGCATACGCCTGCTTCTCCATGATGTCATATTTCAGAGGAGAATATCTCAATGTCTTAATGTAATATGCTATGGGCTTCTCAAAATTTTTCTCATCCTTATGGAGTAATACACCTACAATTGTGTGTTCTGAGGTGAAAGAGAACAATATGAAACCTTTCTCAAAATTTGGACTAGCCAGTATAGGGGCCTTCGTCAATGCTACCTTGATGTCCTCAAAATATTTTATGGCCTCAGGTATCCATTTGATTTCATTTCCCTTCTTCAACATGTTTGTGATATGCTTTATAATTTCAACTAAATTAGGATTGAATCTCCTCAGGAAATTTACTTTTCCCAGGAAGGATTGTACTTCTTTCCTGCTTTTGGGTATGTCAATATTCAATATCCCCTCCACTCTACTGGGGTCTACTTTTATCCCTCCTTTGAAATAATATACCCCAAGAGTTTTCCTTCTTCCATGGAAAAATTTGACTTTTTTGGATTCAAGGATATGCCAAACTTTCTGCACTTTTCTTCATTTGAGGCAGAATACACAATAATGTCATCCAGATATATAACAATTAATTTATCTTTTTCTTCTGCAAAATCTATGTCCATATCCCTCTGAAACATTTCCCCTGCATTCATGAGTCCAAATGGCATTTTGGCATACATAAATGTTCCCCAAGGTGTGGTGAACGCTGTCTTTTCTTGATCGTCAGGATGTACCATGATATGGTTGTATCCCGAGAAACCTTCTAACATTGACATCCTTTGAGAGCCTACCACCTTCTATAAAATGTGATCCATTTTGGGCAATGGGTAGTTATCTTTAAGAGATACTTTATTCAGGTTCCTGAAGTCCACACACAATTTTATTTCTCCACTCTTTTTTCTAACAGACACTATATTGGCTACCCATTTGGAAAATCTCAGGGACACTATGATCTTTGCTTCAAATAGTTTTTTCACTTCTTTCTCTATCAATGGTAACAACAAAGGATTGATTCTTCTTAATTTCTGTTTGAATGGCTTGTGATCTTCCTTTATTGGGATAACATGTTGGATTATACTAGTATCATAAACTTTCAACTCATCATAAGTCCAAGCAAAGATATCATGGAATTCCTTCATTAAGTTTACATACATTTCTTTGACTTTAGGGCTAAGATTTTTGGACAGCTTAATGATCTTTGGGTCTTCTGGAGTGCCAATATTACAATCTTCCACATCCCCTTCATTTACTGTAATCTTTGGAATTCTGGCCACGTTGTTGTTATCAAAAATTTTCTCTAATGGTACTAGGCCTTTGGGGATGATGTTTCTCTTCAGCTATACAATATCTCTTCCAACAATATGATTGTCAAAATATCCTTCTTCAGTGAAAGCAGATGCATCCACCTCATTGTCACAATATTCATCATCAATGTTTAAATTCTCAAACTCATTTTCCATTTTGAGGAAGTTTTCTATCTGTTTGTCATTCTCGAAGACTTTCCAGTGTTTCATATTATCTGGTATTGCTAGCCTATACTTGAATTCAACCTTGTATCTCTTTTTGGGGAAAATTGAGACTTTGAACATTGCTACTGAGGTAGCTAAAGCATCAACAACCTGATTTTGTTCTCTTGGAATTGCTGAAAGGTTTCATTCTGAAAAATTCTCAAGGAGTTCTAGTACCAGGTTTTTGTAAGCTTTCAGTTTGGGATGTTTTGCTTGGTAGATGCCCATGATCTGATTCATGATAAGCTCAGAATCTCAAAGTACAACAATTCTTTTGGCACATGATTCTTCCAAAACTTTCAACCCCAATATTAACGCTTCATACTCGACCATATTATTTGTGCACTCAAAAAAAAGTTTGTAAGAGCATAATTTTGCATCTCCTTTGGGATTATTTATCCACACACCAACTCTATCTCCTTCTCTACATGTAGCTCTGTCAAAATTCATTTTCCATATTTGATCCTCTGCATCACCCTTATGTTCTGAAAGTTCCTCCATCTGCTGTTTAGGCACACCTTTGTCAGCTAGGACGATTTCTGTTTCTTCTTCTCTAGAGTAGAGGTTGTTGAAGAAAATGGAGGACCCCAACTCAGTACTCACTGAGTAGATAGGATGATTGGTAGGTTGTGATTTTCTGCTGACCATATATTTAAGTAGAACCTCCCTGCACAATAATTTGTCTTGACAAAAACATGAATAATGGCATATGACATGTCCATCTGGAGGGTTCCTTTTAGTTTTGCAGCCCATCACCTGGACAACATCATGCCAAATTTTAGAGGGATATCGACGACCACTACGTCCATTACCATATTCTTTGCTGATATTTGTGCCAGGGAAATCACCATGTCTTTGATCCTGCCAAGACATTTCACCTTTCTTGAATCAAAGGAAACTATATCCTTATAAGGTCTTGCCTCAAGACATAATTGGTCTATGACCACTTTGGGCATCAGGTTGTGAGATGCTCCAGAGTCCAACATAACATTGTGTAGAGTCATGTCTTGAATTTTCAGGCTGGCATAAAAAGGAGGGACTTCTTCATTTTCATCGCTTTCTTCCACTCTTGGCCCAAATAGGATGGCTATATGATAATGTTGTATGTTCAGGGTGTCAGAGGCTTGTCCCATTTTAAGCATCCTGATGATCTGATTTTTTTATTCACTATTTCTAATCAATTCATTAAATGGCACCGGAATTTTTATCTTATCCATCTCACTTTCAAAATCAAAAGAGGATGGAGTTTTTTATGCCTCTTTGGTGACCATTTATTTTCTTGTCAAAATTTTCTTCTAAGTCTCTTCTTTCTTCTTCCCCTTTTCCACAATATCCTTTGCATCATAATATTTCACAGTGGAGTCCTTTGCAACTGAATCCTTCCCAATGGAATCTTTTTTGGGTTGACTATAAAAAGGTACATTATTTTGAGATTCCTTAGTGGGATTCCCCTTAGGAATATTACCCTTTGGAGGGTTTGGAGATACCTTTTGATTTCATAGGTTATATTTCCTTTGGAATTGCATGATGGCGTTTTGCAACCCAGTTTCATAATATTCTCTTTCCACATATATCCTTTCCTCTTCATCTTGCAGGAAGATCTCACTTGCATCCATTAACTGGTCGTGTTCTTCTTTGGTAAAAAATACTTATGTTTATTTATCATCACAACATTGCATGTTGTCTTCAAAATATCCATCATAATCTTCATTCACATAATTATTTTGAAAAGGAGGCCTTATTTGCTGTTCCCCCTGATTTCCTTGGTTCCCCTGATTTGTCTGATTTCCTTGATTTGCCTGATCTTCTTGGGCTTCCTAATTTCCTTAATTTTTCTGCCCTCTTTGTCTAATATATGGAATGAATGGTCTTCTCAGATTTTTGGGTGGACTGTCATCCTGTTCTCTAGGGTTGGGCCTATTTCCCAATGTCATTCTTTCCATGTTTCTCATCATTGCTTTGAACCTTTCTTCTGGTGTCTGCGATGTTGAAGGCTGTGCTTTATCCCGAGTTCTGTTCATATCTTAGCCAGAATTAGCTTTCATCTTTCCTGAATCTATTAGGTTCACTTCCACTTCTATGGCATCTGTCATCATATCATCTAATGTGGAAGATCATCGTTCCCTCAATAACAAGGAAAAATCACTCTCAAAAGAATCAACATATCTGAGCTGAGTAGTTCTAGGGGGAGGTTTTACCTCAGCAAGAATTGTATTATAAACCTTCATGAATCTGGTTGAAAACTCCTGCACTATTTTTTCAGGTGATATTCTCATGTTATTATACTAGGTCAGAAACTGGAGAGGATTTTTCTTATCCCCCCACTTTGTAAGGAAGTTGGTTTTAAAGGCTTCAAAGTCTGCTATACTAGCTGGTGGAAGGGCTCTGATCCACTTCCTCACTTCTTCGACAAGAATCTGTGTAAACAACCTCATTTTTACATCTACAAAGTCCACTTCTTCCAAGTCTATGAAATCATTAAACCAATCAAGGCGTTTCTGGGCTGATATGTTACCTTCAACGTCATACAACTTGATCCTTAGGTTGTAATCTTGAGGTAAATCATGTAATTGAGAAGGCAGTACGAGAGAAGAAAATCTGGCTTCCATAGCTGTTGTGAGGGGTTGGAACAACGATTGGTTTCGAGCAGGGGTCACTATAGGCATGGCAGACAAAGGTAGAATCAAATCTTGGAACCTCTTTTCATCAAAGATGGTCTCATCTAAACGAGATTCAGACCTAGTTTTGAACAAGGACTGTTCAAATTTCAGGTCAAACTCAAGGTCTTCGATACTAATCAATCCATCCTTTGTTAGAGATGGATAACCGTCTAGAAATAACACAGGGGTTACTAGCCTTTCTTTTCTTTTATGTACAAGATTTTCAAGGTGAGGCACATAGATTGCAGGCTCATGTTCTGGGTTTCCTCTGGTGTGAATTCTCTTAGGAGACATAATTTTTATCTCACACGGTGTAGTGCAACTGGTCTTTGAGCAACGGAGTCACCAGTGTAAAAATGATCTTAGCCAATAAGGTACTTGATCCACTGTCACCCTCAGGGATTAAACTAAAGCTTTAAGTCGTTTTCCCAGGGAATATTTTTTAAATTTCGTCCCCGGCAACGACGCCAGAATGTTAGCACTCTGTAAATTTGTTTTGGATGATAAAAAAATGACAGAGGTAACTGTTTCAACCTACTTTAGAGATGAAGCACTAGCCGATTCAACTCAGAGAGGGCTCTCTCGTGTCACATGATATTTATATGGAAATCGGTGGCTAGATTTGGTTTGTTTTGGGGGGTTTTTAATAAAGTTGCTGGAAAAGAAGGGGAAGGAACACTCAAGGCTATGAAGTCAAAATTCTGAAGGTGAACAAAAACAATGCATAAGCTAATAGAACTTTCCATAGGATAAAGGCTAAGTGAGGTGATGAATCTGAGTTATTATCGAATTTAAATAGAGTGTATGGAAGATAAAGGAAACAAATAACTGCATCAGAGCATTACTGGAATGAATTCTGAATTAGTTAAGAGTACAATCACATAGTTTAAATTGCTTAAGCCAATAGCATCAAAAGATGAATTTCGAGCCTTCAATTCTCCAATTTAAATAGAAGAAAATGTAAATGAAATAACAGGTCACAAGAAATACATAGGATGAAAGGAAACAAAGCTCATATCACCACCTTGTATAATATTTTCATAGCGAATTCAAAATCATCTGCATTTATATTCAATTCAGATTAAAAAAATTTACAAAATAGAGTCTGATACAACCAAAAGGTGCTCTTGCAATTCTACCAACATTAATTCATTCAAGTATCCCAGTACTTATACAATTTGATCAAAATGACTAAAACTAAAGCATTTCAGCATCCAAAACAGTTTCGACTGACAATTTCGGTATACGAAACGATTTACAATGATTAACAAAAAAAACATTTCAAAATTATAGACAATTTCTCTGACTGCTCGTCTTTTTCGAATTCAAGGATATGCCAAACTTTCTGCACTTTTCGAATGCCCTCCTGAGATGATTTATATGTTCTTCATCTGAGGAAGAATACACAATAATGTCATCCAGATATATAACAATGAATTTATCTTTTTCATCTGCAAAAGCTATGTCCATAGCCCTCTGAAACGTTGCCCTTGCATTCATGAGTCCAAATGGTATTTTGGCATACATAAATGTTCCCCAAGGTGTGGTGAACGTTGTCTTTTCTTGATTGTCAGGATGTACCATGATCTGGTTGTATCCCGAGAAACCATCTAACATTGACATCCTTTGAGAGCCTACCACCTTCTGTAAATTGTGATCCATTTTGGGCAATCGGTAGTTATCTTTAAGAGATACTTTATTTAGGTTCCTAGACTCCACACATAATATGATTTCTCCACTCTTTTTTCTAACTGGCACTAGATTGGCTACCCATTTGGAAAATCTCAGGGACACTATGATCTTTGCTTCAAACATTTTTTTCACTTCTTTCTCTATCAATGGTAACAATAGAGGATTGATTCTTCTTAATTTCTGTTTGAATGGCTTGTGATCTTCCTTTATTGGGATAACATGCTAGATTATACTAGTATCATACAATTTCAACTCATCACAACTCCAAGCAAAGACATTAGGGAATTCCTTCATTAAGTTTACATACCTTTATTTGACTTTGAGGCTGATCTTTTTGGACAGCTTAATGATCTTTGGATCTTCTGGAGTTCCAATATTACAATCTTCCACATCCCCTTCATTTACTGTAATATTTGGACTTCTGGCCACATCGTTGTTATCAAAACGTTTCTCTAATGGTACCAGGCCTTTGGGGATGATGTTTCTCTTCATCTGTACAATATCTCTACCAACAATCTGATTGTCAAAATATCCTTCTTCAGTGAAAGCAGCTGCATCCACCTCATCGTCGCAATATTGATCATCAATGTTTAAATTGTCAAACTCATTTTCCATTTTGAGGAAGTTTTCTATATGTTTTTCGTTCTCAAAGACTTTCCAGTGTTTCATATTGTCTGGTATTGCTAGCCTATACTTGACTTCAACCTTGTAGCTTTTTTTGGGGAAAATTGGGACTTTGAACACTGCTGCCGAGGTAGCTAAAGCATCAACAACCTGATTTTGTTCTCTTGGAATTGCTGAAAGGTTGCATTCTGAAAACTTCTCAAGGAGTTCTAGTACTAGGTTTCTGTAAACCCTCAGTATGGGATGTTTTTCTTGGTAGATTCCTTTGATCTTATTGATGATAAGATCATAATCTCCAAGTACAACAATTCGTTTGGCACCTAATTCTTCCAAAACTTTCAACCCCAATATTAACGCTTCATACCCGGCCATATTATTTGTGCACTTGAAAACAAGTTTCTAAGAGCATAATTTTGCATCTCATTTGGGATGATTTATCCACACACCAGATCCAACTCCTTCTCTGCATGCAGCTCCATCAAAATTCATTTTCCATATATGATCCTTTGCATCACCCTTCTATTCTAAAAGTTCCTGCATCTTTTGTTCAGGCACACCTTTGTCAGCCAAGATGATTTTTGTTTCTTCTTCTTCGGAGCAGAGGTCGTTGAAGAAAATGGAGGACCCCAAATCAGTACTCACTGAGTATATAGGATGATTGGTAGGTTGTGATTTGTTGCTGACCATATATTTAAGTTGAACCTCCCTGTACAATCTTCTGTCTTGACCAAAAACATGAATAGTGGCATATGACATGTCCATCTAGAGGGTTCCTTTTAGTTTTGCAACCCATGCCCTAGACAACAACATGCCAAATTTCGGAGGGATATCGATGACCACTACATCCATTACCATATTCTTTGCTAGTATCTGTGCCAGGGAAACCACCATGTCTTTGATCATGCCAAGTCCTTTCACCTTTCTTGAATCAAAGGAAAATAGATCCTTATAAGGTCTTGTGACCTCAAGACCTAATTGGTCCATGACCACTTTGGGCATCAGGTTGTGAGATGATCCAAAGTCTAGCATAGCATTGTGTAGAGTCATGTCGTGAATTTTCAGGCTGACACAAAATGAAGGGACTTCTTCATTTTCATTGCTTTCTTCCACTCTTGGCCCAAATAGGATGGTTAGATGATCATCTTGTATGTTCAGGGTGTCAGAGGCTTGTCCCATTTTAAGCATCCTGATGATCTGATTTCTGTATTCGCTATTTCTAATCAATTCATTAAATGGAACCGAAATTTTTATCTTAGACATCTCACTGTCGAAATCAAAAGAGGATGGATTTTTTTCTGCCTCTTTGGTGACCATTTCTTTTCTTGTCAATATTTTCTTCTGAGCCTCTTATTTCTGCTTCCCCTTTTCCACAGTATATGTTGCAACATAAGCTTTCACATTGGAGTCCTTTGCAACTGAATCCTTCCCAGTGGAATCGTTTTTGGGATGACTAGAAGAAGGTACGTTATTTTGAGCTTCTTTAGTGGGATTCCCCTTTGGAAGATTACCCTTTGGAGGGTCTGGAGATACCTTTTGATTTCAGAGGTTATATTTTCTTTGAAATTGTATGATGGCATTTTGAAACCCAATTTCATAATCTTCTCTTTCCACAAATATCCTTTCCTCTTCATCTTGTAGAAAGATCTCGCTTGCATCCATGAACTGGTCATGTTCTTCTTTGGTAAAAAATACTTCAGTTTATTTATCATCACAAATGTTCATGTTGTCTTCAGAATATCCATCATAATCTTCATTCACACAATTATTTTGAAAAGGAGGTCTTATTTGTTGTTCCCCCTGATTTCCCTGGTTCCCTTGATTTGCTTGATCTGCTTGGGCTACTTGATTTCCATGATTTCTCTGCTCTCTTTGTCTAATCTGTGGAACGACTGGTCTTCTTGGATTTCTGGGTGGACTGTTAGCCTATTCTCTAGGGTTGGTCCTATTTCCCAGTGTCATTCTTTCCATGTTTCTCATCATTGCTTTAAACCTTTCTTCTGATGTCTGTGATGTTGAACGCTATTATTTACCCTGAGTTCTGTTCTTATCACTGTCAGAATTAGCTTATATATTTCCTGAAGCCATTTGGTTCACTTCGACTTCTATGGCATTTGTGATCATATCATCTAATGTGGCAGATCTTCATTCCCTCAATAACAAGGAAAAATCACTCTCAAAAGAATCAACATATCTGAGCTGAGCAACTCTAGGGGGATGTTTTACCTCATCAGGAATTGTATTATAAACCTTCATGAATCTGGTTGAAAACTCCTGCACTGTTTCGTCAAGCGATCTTCTCATGTTATTATACTGGGTCAGCAACTAGAGAGGATTTTTCTTATCCCCCCACTCTGTAAGGAAGATGGTTTCAAAGGCGTCAAAGTCTACTATACTAGCTGGTGGAAGGGTTCTGAACCACTTCCTCACTTATCCGATAAGAATCTGTGTAAACAACCTCATTTTTACATCTACAAAGTCCACTTCTTCCAAGTCTATGAAATCATTAAACCAGTCAAGGTGTTTCTGGGCTGATATGTTACCTTCAGCGTCATACAACTTGATCCTTAGGTTGTAATCTTGAGGTAAATCATGTAATTGAGAAGGCAGTACGAGAGGAGAAAATCTGGATTCCATAGCTGCTGTGAGGCATCGGAGCAACAGTTGGTTTCGAGCAGGGGTCACTACAGGCCTGGCAGATGCGGCTAGAATCAAATCTTGGAACTTATTTTCTTCAAATATGGTCTCATCTAAATGAGATTCAGACTTAGTTCTGAACAGGGACTGTTCAAATTTCAGGTCAAAATCAAGGTCTTTGATACTCATCAATCCATCCTTGGGTAGAGATAGATAACGGTCTGGATGTAACACAGGGGTTACTAGCCTTTCTTTTCTTTTACCTACAATCTTTTCAGGGTCAGGCACATGGATTGCAGGCTCAGGGTCTGGGTTTCTTCTGGTGTGAATTCTCTAAGGAGCCAAGATTTCTATATCACACGGTGTAGTGCAACTAGTCTTTGAGAAACAGAGTCACCAGGGTAAAAATGATCTCATCCAATAAGGTACTTGATCCACTGTCACCCTCAGGGATCAAACTAACTCTTTAAATCATTTTCCTAGGGAAGATTTTTTCAATTTCGTCCCTGACAATGATGCTAGAATGTTAGCACTCTGTAATTTTTTTTTGGCTGATAAACAAACGACAGACGTAACTATTTCAACCTACTTTAGAGATGAAGCAATAGATGATTCAAATCAGAGAGGGATATCTCATGTCACTTGATATTTCTATGGCAATCAGTGGCTAGATTTGGTTTGTTTTGGGGGGTTTTTAATAAAGTTTCTGGCAAAGAAGGGGGAGGAACACTCAGGGATATGGAGTAAAAATTCTAAAGGTGAACGAAAACAATGCATCAACTATTAGAACTCTCTAGAGGATAAAGGATAAGTGAGGTGATGAATCTGAGTTATTCTCGAATTTAAATAGAGTGTATGGAAGATAAAGGAAACAAATAACTGCATCAGAGCATTACTGAAATGAATTCTGAATTAGTTAAGAAGACAATCACATAGTTTAAATTGCTTAAGCCAAGAGCATCACAAGATGAATTCTGGGCCTTCAATTCTCCAATTTAAACAGAAGAAAATGTAAATTAAATAAGGGGTCACAGGAAACACATACGATGAAAGGAAACAAAGCTCATATCACCACCCTTTAGAATATTTTCATAGAGACTTCAAAATATTCTGCATTTATATTCAATTCAGATTCAAAAAATTTACAAAATAGAGTCTGATACAACCAAAAGGTGCTCTTGCACTTCTGCCAACATTAATTCATTCAAGTATCCTAGTACTTATAGAATTTGATCAAAATGATTGAAACTGAAGTGTTTCAGCTTCCAAAACAGTTTCGACTGACAGTTTCGGTATACGAAACGATTTAAAATGATTAACAAAAAAAAGCGTTTCAAAATTATAAACATTTTCTCTGACTACTTGAATTCCTCCGTGGCATCTGTCTCGCTCTGGTCTTCTGCCGGATCTCCAAATCTGGTGACATATGGAGATCACCTGTTGGTTTCGGGGACGTTGCACTTTATCTTACCTAACCACATGATTTCCTTCCATTGCGAATTAGAGGGGATTTCGTAATGCATCATCTCCTTAATAAACATTTCCAAGTTGATGCACGTGGTATAGGACATAGTTGGCATGCCGACCTTCACTGTTTTAAACTTATTCAAAATTTCAAAATCTGTAGCTAAATACTCTACCGGAATTGGACCTTTCAGACTTTCTTCCATATCTTCAAATTTATAATGGTCCATTCTGCATTGCATGAGGAGAGAATGGTAGTCTTCGTGATTGTATAATGAACCTTTTCCATCCCAAAATGGTGGGAGGCCTTTGGTAATCAATTGTTCGAATGCATATTTAAACTCCTGTATACTATGCTCCATTTGCATAGCTTTGTTCTGGACCGATCTGAGTAGGTTATGCTTGGAGATGATATTCCTGGCCGATATGATTAACAAAATCTTGTTCTTCACCCCGATAGTTTGCAGATCAATAGTTGGTACAACATTTAGTAATTCAATATCATTTTGGGCCCATTCTTAAGGTTTCTTGGCTAATACTTCATTAACGATAGTGCACCTGCTCTGAGTTGTAGAAGCCACGTTATTTTTGTCATTTATAAAATTCATATAAACCCTGAATTTAGCATTCTATGCAGTAATAACATCCCATATTACATGTTTGTCTCCCTACAATAACGTCTTGCCCTTTAACCTAGTTTTTATCTTTATCACTCTCCCCTCCAAATCTTGATTTTCTCTGTGGAGTTGAGCCATCTTCTTATCCTTAACTTTAATCTCTTGCTTCAACTTTTCCATGTTCTCTTTGAGACTCTTGATCTCACCTTTTTTTAAGATTACCTGGGACATGGATTGGACTAACCCCTCAGTGCTTGATCCAACTTCTGTATTGGCAGGCACAATGACTGCCATGTCTGATGTCGTTGCCTATGCTTGTGACCAATTATATTTATCTTTCTCCAATTGCAACACTTTAGCCTTGAAATTGAGTGCCTCTTGTTTGAATGTTTCTTTCTCTTGTTCCAAAGCAGTCAATTCTGCTATCTGTGGATGATCTTTAGGTGACATCTTCATCTTTTTCTTTAGGCTTTGGATCATCTTGGCCTTTTCATCTAGAGAATCTTTCACCTCCTGGGGACCTTTAGACTCTAGCCTCTTGACCTGTGTCATCCAGGATTTGCTGGATGCCTTTTCTCGTCTCAGCTGTCCATCTAGTTTTGACACATGCGTTGTCAATCTTGCAACCCTCAGACCCAAGCTTAGATAATCAGAATATAAAATGTCGCTGACATTCCTATGGAAATTTACTTTTTCAGGGGAACCAATGTTCTCATAGTGCATTTTGATCTCAGACACCTTATCATCATCAACCACTGCAATGTTAAACGTATTTCTTTCCACATCCCTGACTAAAAGTAATGAAGTCTTATGCTGATAAGTCTTTTCTACTTCAGGTAAAAATTCTCTTATTTCACTGTTTTCCATACTTCCCTTCACAACATACTAATTCATTAAATATTCCTTGGACTGATAAACTGCCCCAGGTGTCTGGCTAAATATGTGTTTCCTTCTGCTGAAAACCTTTGTGTTGATTTCATTTTGTGGCCTGCTTTCTGTACCGGTTTCTTCATTCTTGGTTGTACCCTATACCATTTCCATGCATGCTTTCTCTTTGGGTTCTTCCTCTTCCAGGTCAACTATTTGAGAGGGTGATGTGATTCTCATTTTCTTGAGAATGTCTTGCTGACTACTAGCACCCAGGAGCTCTAAACTACTCCTCTTATTGTAGATGATCATTTTAGGATCTTTGACAACCAAGATAGGGGAAGGTTTCTGTGCTGTGCCCTGCTAAGAAGCTGGTTCTGTTTGTTTTGTTTGATCATGCTGCATGGTGACCTCCATCTCTAGAGAGGTTTCTATATTTACCAACTTATCGAATCCTTCAACATGCTCGTGTTCATAGGGACCTTGTCTACTTGCCAATATTCTCTTTGATATGATCTGATGTGGATCATATTTTCTTCCTTGCAACTATGTGAACCCAAATTCACTGATTTTGGATTGAATATGAGGCAAGTAGGACTTTTTCTTCACCACAAAGGGACCTACTACGAAAGGAAATTCCAGATTGGAAGCCTTGTGTGATTTCAAAAAATTCTCAGTCTCTGAGATAATTATTTGTCTTATGAAATCCAAAGAAAATATCCTATGAGTCAGAAAAATTGGTAAAGGATGAGGTCCTTCCTGGTATCAAACAACATCAATTCTCTTATCATGCTCTCTGGATTTGGCTGTAATGAGATTTTCATTTCTTCTAGAACTCTTGGTAGCTTTGAACCAAAAATGAGACTGTATACCCTGGACATAATCTTATTGATGAAGATAACCATGGTGATCCTTTTACACTCGGTCGAAATAAATGGGGTCTCAGGAAATTCGGTTTTGTTATATTCCAGAAACAATCTCAGCAAGTGAGCTTAGTATCTGAAGTGTCTCATTGAATTGAAGTTCACCAGTTGTTGATGTATATTTTCAGCAATAAATTTGTCGAAAATGACACAGACTGATTGACCAGACAAAAAGAAAATCAACAGGAAATATAACATGACTTCTACCACAAACTTGTCATTGTCTAACCCTAAAATTTGACTTAGCAGAGAACAAGCCCACTGGACTTTGATGATCATGACGCTTACACTGGTAGGTAACGATAAACTCTCCGAATGATGTCCAGGCTTGACAATAGTCTACAAAAATAAGGTTTTTACTTCGGGCAAGAATTCTCTATAAATCGTGATAATTCTCTGTTCCTCGAAGGGATCTAACTCTGTGGAGGAGGACTCTGGTCTACTGAGGGTGTGCCAGAGCGATGGATTGTCTATTTCACATAAAACCTCTGACCCTAATTTATTTAGAATGACTCTTTCTCCTTGAGAATATCACTCTGCACACCAGCTTACAAATTCAGGGAAAGGAAAGACTACTTCTATGACGTAAGGGGTGATGGAGGCTTGAGCCGCTTCGAGGAAAGGTATGCACTTTCCAATATTGTCCAACAAATTCGATCTGGACACAGAAACAGGCGATACTGTTATCTCTGTATCGAAAACTTAAAAGTCTCTGTCAATTAGGGCTTCCTCTCTTTAGGAGACATCTTGTTCATTCACGGATAAAAAAAATAGGATTGGAAACCATGGTGAAGAATACCTGTCAAGTGGTGAAAGAAACATGAACCTGGTTCAGTTCTGAGCTTGAAATTCAAATGGAAGCTTTGCGCCAAATTTTTGAACGTTTGAATGCTTCAAATTATCATAAAATAATGCCGGGGTTCCTCCTCTTATAGGTATCTATTGACATCGGGGGTTGGAGAAAATGGTTTTGGGTGGACCACTTTTCGCCTCAATGTGACTCTAAGGGAACCACACATCCATTATTTAAACCATGACAGTTTTCCCTGGCCCGCCCTCTATCGGTTAATCTTCATGCTACTCCAATTGCCGATATGATTTTCAGCCATTGATCCGGGCTGCTTTAAGATCTACGGTCTGCATTTACCCAACGAATTTGGCGTTAGGGATTGGATAAAGTGGTTTTAGTGAGACTATTTTTTCCCTGATGTACCTCTAGAGGCGCCATGCATCCAATGATAAAACCATGACGTTTTTCCCCGGCCTGCCCTCTACTTCTTAATCTTCGCACTATTTCAATCTCCGATATGCGCCTTAGCCGTTGATCTGGGCCACTTTCACTCCTACACTATATTTGTCCATTTGTCCCCAGATACAAACCAGTCTTCTGAATTATCATATCTCCTTAACAACATAGCCTTTCACTGAAATCCCAAAACTTGGATACCACCTGAAAATTGTTATGGTGATAACAGTCCAAAGGCCTATCAAGACCATACATGGCCTTTAAAATGGCTTCATCTGAAGGTGAATTATCATAAAGGAAATCATGCGAACATGATGATTGAGTGGATCATATAGACTCTAAAATGGGATACACCTCATCCGTCCACGAGGAGGAAGGATCCAGGTCAACAATAACTTCTTGAATAACACGATACACAAATTCTACTGCTGACATAGTATTTCCATCCCAATGTGCGATTGAACTTCATACGACATATTCTGGGAAGGTAGGGTCCAAGGGTCATTGAAATACGAATTAAATAAAGGAACAGACCTCATTGACGATGAAGACTCACTGGAAATGGCATTAATATGTTGAATTGGTGCTGTGAAATCAAAATCACCTATCAAGGAGGAATACATCCCGAACCAACATTCTCAGTTTCCTGCTGAGATTTATCAATAACAGGGACCGTAGGGCCCATCGATGCAGTAGGACTAGGATGCACAAAGGAAAAATGGTCATTTGTGATGATATTTCCTTCATGAGGAAAGCATAAAACATGGAAAATTGATGACACAATAGTTGTCATGGCATAAGTCCAATTATGCCCTAATAAAAGGTTGTAGTCGAGAGGTGCATCAACCACCTCGACCTCGGTCTCCACAGTCTTTCTTCCCAACTGGAATGGGAAGGTGGGAAGGATATCATGGGATCTAAAAGAATGCCCATCGAATGTAGTTAACATGGTCATGGATTGAGACAAAGCCGGAGAGCCAATGGATTTCCAATAGGCTAGAGACATCACGGATGTCGAAGCACCTTCATCAACTACAATACACTTGATGGTAATTTTCATGTAATCCACATGGATTTGAAAGGCCACGTGGTAAGTTAAGCGAGTCTTAATGTCCTTAAAATCAAACTTTATAAGCTTTGAGCCACATGAGTCTAGAGATCCTAACGTATATAGCAAGGTGTTACTCTATGAGGGACATGTATGAATCACCTCCAAAGATGACATCGTGCATGGGGTTTGGCCCAAATACTCGAAAATTGAGTAGTTTTGGGCGTATCTGACATTATGATTGTGGGAAGAGCGCTTAAGGACTCCTTTTAGAATATGATTCAGAGGTTCTGTCTTATTGATTTGCAAATGTGTTTCCGGGGGAGGAGGAGGCTTTGGACCTAAAACAGTCTGTGAAGAACTGTAATTGCGAGATCGAGTGGCTACATCAATATGAGACTTGACCATATTGACACATAGATGGACACCTTCATGTTACAAGGGGTTTTGACTCCAACTCGAATCATTTATGGTGTTAGAGTTCCCCAAGGTCATATTTTGGTTATGTGGAAACGGGTTGGTCAACACAGTAGGTAGATGCTATGCAATGAGCCTTGAGGCTTCCTGAATTTTGGGGCACAAGTTAGTAAGGTGATCATCTTTACAAAGTTTATATGGAAAGTTTACCTTCCTCTTTTATTTCTTTCCCTCACTAGAATTATTATTTGAATTATCATTATTGTTGTTTTCCTTGGATTTATTATTATTATTATTCTCCCCACCCTTTCGATTATTACTTCGTCCTTTCCTCTTATTCCCTTCGGGTTGCTGCATACTATTTGGGTTCGACGACGACTATACAAAATGCACGTCCATTGTCTAGGTTAGGGAGGATGAAGCCACAACTTGTCCCACTGCATGCTGGCTAAGAGATAAATATTTCAGTTGTTTGTCATCACGTATGTAGTTTTGGCACTTGCGGAACCTACAATGCCATCAACATGAGGTCCAAGATTTTGTCTAGGATCGTAGTTTGACCATGGTGTGTCAGGGATAATATCGTAAAACATCCTAGATTGAGCATATATAAGGTCTAGCTATTGGGATTTGAATATGGATTATTCCTTAGATTTCACTCCTGATGTAGAAACATCCTTCGAAATATAAAGCAACAAATACTTGAGGAACCATTCCAACAAAAACTCTGGAGGAATGTAGGATTTAATCAACCTCTTCTGTTTACACCACTATTGGATATGATTGGAGATATGGGTGAATTTATCTTTCCGAAGAGTTGATAAGAGTTCTAGGATGACATTGTAACAAACCGGTAATTGGAAGTGATTGAGAAAAACAAAAACCATTTGATTACAAGTTGTGTAGGTTCCCATGGGTAGCTCGATGTACCACTTCGCGACAACCCTCGTGAGGGTGCATTGAAATAACCTCAAATGAATAGAATCACCATTAAGGGAGTTATATGAGCACCATAAGTGAAAGGTGGTAACGTGATCACTAGGGTCCTCACCAGTCTTGCCTTCAAACTTTGGAATGTCAGAAGGAAGCTTGGTGGCGACGGGGGGCCATGACGGATTGTGAAGCACAGGGTCATTCATTAATTTTGACAAGTCTGGCATATTTAATGTGGCCATAAAAGGGATCTGGGGTTGCGACGTAGGGGCCCATCCTCCGGGGAAATAATGGTTCCAAGAAGGGTTCTGGTAGACACCATGGCCTTGTCTAGCAGGATAGTATCCTCTTCCCAATTAATTCATAAAAGGTTGTAAGGGAATCGGGGAAGTAACTTGTAAAGAAAAAGTGACATTATAAGGATTACTCACATGAGGATATACATTACCCCCAGACAAAGGAACTCCATGTAGGGGGTTTACCATACTATAGAATTGACTTCCTCTAGATGAAACACCAGAGGACAGAGGGGGGGTGGCCATAATAAAAGCATTCGTAGAAATCGGTCCTGTAGAAGAAGGAATGACAGACATAATATAGGAAGTAGAAGAACCACCCATATGCAAATTTCATCCTAGAAAATTGAAGGTAGGATTGGGTCTAGAAGAAAGAGGATTCCAACCTCCCACTGTGGGATTTGATTGAGGGACATGGCCCCCACCAAATTATAAAAGAATGTAAGGAGGCATCATGCCCCTAGAAACAAAACTAAGATTCACATAAGATGTTGGCATAAATGAATAGAAATATGAAGTCATGTCTCACATACCATATGAAAAAAAATTAGTGGCCAAAGGTATTGAATGAGTACTAGAAATCAACATACCATATGAAAATACAAAGGGATTCGTTCTCGTGTCTTGAGCAGAGACCAAGGGTTGGGTAGCATCGGATGAGGGAGCCTCCAAGATCCAAACCATTGATGACAAGGGGGTTGAACGGACCCCACTAAGCACAAAAAATATATGAGTTGAAGGACTTCCCAAGACATTCATATCTGACTCGGTACTCATGGTAGAACGATCACAAGTCTGGGAGGTGGAGATATACATACCTTTCTTATTAACTCTACACCTTTTAGGAGGCGGTCTTGGTAAAATATCAAGATGTGGTGGTATATTCAAAAGACAACGATACCTGCGAGGACGCTAGTCTTGCTCGACGATGACTTAAGACTCTAGATACAATAGAAAATATTAAGGTTGACTAATAATCAGAGAGCACACTCCTAAATAAATGTAACGACCAATGCACACAAATAGGATATGACAGCTGAAAGGTACCTCCTGAAATAGAGTAGGTATGCCTCGCCGAAGAGGGGTCTGAGACTCCACAACAATAGAGTACAGGTGTCAGAATCAATTATAAGGACCCTCGTAGGCTTCACAACATAGTCGGTTAGATCCCTCCAGAGAGGAAATCCTCCATAAATTATGTTTGTTGTTCGACCTTTATCCGACTGAGGGTACTTGCAGAATAACCCCTGCAAGTAACCTATGTGGCTACCTATGTCAAGAAACTAGAGTCACCATGATATAACCAATGCGTAGGCGAGCAGTCGCAAGTTCGATCCACTATATGGGTAGGGTAGCAAAGACCAAAATCTCAAAAGCATTGCCTCTCATGGAGGTAAGGGAACTTGCGAGACACCCAGATATGAATAGAACCCAAGAAATATCTTTGACACTAGAAAGGTATTATAGGGATATATCTACAACAAACCTCGCACAACCTTGTACTTAACTCCGATGTGAGCAGAGACTCTTGATGTCACCAATTACACAATGGGTTTCACCACTCCCTGGTCAGACACATACGTTGAGTATAATATCCTTGGAGAAGTTTACTCATAAAATCCTATTCCAAGGCTCTAGGTCCTATACTTGTTTGTGTACCTTGGAAAATAAAATCATTTCTAATAAATTTTAATTAATCAACATTAATTTTAATGGCTTATGCTTACTCAAGAGGTGCGATCGTGAAACTGATGGTATTACGACTCAATATATATAGAAAGAAGCAAATGTAAAAAAAATACTAAGTACTAGTCTTGAATTTCAATGAGATGGTATGCTTCTAAACATTGTTTTCCAAAATGCAATATCTACAATTTCAATGAAGCGAAATCTTTCTTAATATTCCAAAATCAACGCAAAGTAATCAAAAGTTCAAATTCCATAAGCAAAATGCAATAAAGAAAATATTTTTGTATTTTCGATATAATGAAAAGAAAATGCAAGGACTGAATAAAAACCTCACATGCATACCCTACTGTAAGAAAAAGAAGACAAGCCAAGCAGGATGCCAAGAAGCAACTAGCCATACCAATATGCAAGGACAACAAATGAGAAAAATGACAAGAAAGGAGTTCGCCCAAAAATTCAACAATAAACAAGTTTCCAATCACTCTGTGGACACTTAACAGTTAGAATGGGGACCCAAGAAGTCTTAGAAACCAACAAAATTCACCCAACAAAAACAAACTCATTGAAAAAGACACAAGACATGGTGTACATGACTGTTCAAGGAACACATGCGTATATATGTGCCCTAAAGACAGACAACTCGCATATGTACGTGACTGTCAAGGGAAAACCCATGTATGCCAATAAATACACTGCCAGGGTAAGGGTTAGGCCAATAGACTCAGATACAAGGAAATATATAGGTTGTCAAGCATCAAGCGACACAAAAACTCAGGCAAACATAGAGCAAATCAAGGAGAAAAAACACCCAATACCCTAAAAAAGGCGATCTCCCCAGTGGAGCTGCCAATTCTGTTACGAATAAAATCTCTCTATGGCTAGATGTTAGGTACCTAACCCCTCACGTAGGTGGAAATATATATTCGGATGTAATAAAGGTCAATATTAATAAGGCCTTGCAATAGGGTAGAATAAGTCGAATGTAAGAAGACCTAATAGAAGCTTTCACTTCTAGAAGGATATTCCTCTAGATGGTTATTTTGATAGACATATTTAGTATAAATAGGAGTCGAGGGTATGAGAACCCTAGCTTGGATATTATTGTAATAGATCTTTGATCGACTGGAGGTTTCCCCCTCGAAGAGGCAAGTGAACATTGCTCTCAGTAATCGAAGTTTTCTTTCTGGTGTTATTCTGTTATCATTTCGGTGTTATTATGGTGTTGTTCTGGTTATATTGTTGTTTATCTACCATTTCTAGCATTTTATTTCTGTTCTGCATACTTTTTATATCTGGAATATTAAAAGTTGTATCAGAGCACTTTCCTCGGTAGAAAATTTTGAGTCAATTTTTTTTTCCAGAGTAGAGACGTATTCCGACGTCTTTAAGCTACAAAGATCTATCGTTACACACATAAACTTGTGGTTGAGGATTCATACATGCAGGAAATACAAGTGGTACTTAAGCGCATATCTGTTGGCTACCCTTGTAACCCCTGTTGGTACCCCTTCGAGTGGTAATGCATCAGATAACACCTGTATACAGATCAACCTAGTTTTCCTGAATCCCTCTTTAGATAAACCGATCGATCGCTTGACTGCTGTAGTGTCACCGATAACAAAACTCAGGAATATACTCTCTATTACCTGGGTAGTCAGGTAGTACAAATAAGGGCACAATATAGCCTCCTTAGTTGGTTCCCTAAGATATTGGGCCGAGTACTACTATTGGACCCTGAACGTATATCAGAGAGCTATGGCACAGGGAAAAGCCTTGTCTGTAGAACCCTTAAATACCTAACCCTTGGGGACGACCAAAAAAACAAAAAAACAAACAAGATTTATTGTCGTGCAACTGTGTCTCTTGCATTCGAGTTTCCAAATCACTACCATTTCTTCCTGATTAATAATTTGGGCATTTCATCACTGTAGTATTCTTTAGACCAGAGTATAACTCTGGAAATTTTTTCACCATTATTTGAGACCTATCCCATTGTATTTATCTCTTCGCCCTTATCACATTCATACCTATCATTTTCAGCAAATTTTTGACCCCACCCGCCCCTTTTCGGTTCCCTCGTCATCATGGCCCATACCCATAGCCAAGGCTTGGAAGCTCACTTCAATACCTTGCAATCTATTTTCACAAAGACCCAACAAGAAGTGAGACAACTCAGTGCCAATATTGCCACCATCAATAAAAACATGCATTCCTCCATTGTCACCTCAAATGAGGAACTCAAAGAAGACCTCAAACAAGACATTACTACCCAACTTGAATCTGTCGCTTTGATGATCAAAACCAAGCTGTATATCCCTGCAGATCCTCATTTATTTGACCCACCTTTGCATACCGAAGCTGAAACTTCCTCTCATTCCCATAATTTTCATCCCTAACTTTCAGCGTGACCTACGCCTTCCGCGGGTGGATGTGACCAAATTTGATGGCTCAGATCTCACTGGTTGGGTAACTCAAATGGAACATTATTTCTCTTTGTATGACATTACAAATGATTTGGCCAAACTCTGGTATGGTGTTCTCCATCTAGATCAAGAACGTTGGCAATGGTGGCAATGGAGAAAAACTACCAGTCAAGGGTATGTTGCTTGGACACACTTTGTGGTAGATATTTATGAATGCTTTGACACTGACACCAACCATTTAGGCCGTTTGACAAAGTTGAAACAATCTGGAACAGTGGCAGACTTTATAGCTACTTTTGAGTGACTGGATTTTTGTACAGAGGGCATGTCTAATGCTTTTTTCCGAGAATGTCTTATCAGTGGCTCAAGGATGAGATTCGTGCCCATGTCCTCATGGATCAGCCTCAGAGTTGGGTGGAGGCTACTAAAAGAGATAAGGAAGCACAACAGGTTGTATCTTCTCAATATCGGAAACCCTCCTTTATTCCTCGCACTAAACTAGTAAATCCCACTCCTCCTTCTGCTCCACTAAAGATACAAAAATTGACCAGGGCTGAAATGGATGAATGCCAACTCAAAGGCCTTGGTTATAATTGTGATGACAAATATTTTTTGGGTCACAAGTGTAAGGAGAAAAAGATTTTTATGGCCATCTCAGAGGATGTTTTGGAAGAGGATGTTGAAACTCCCCTTGTGTTTGAGTCACCTGAACACACTGACATAACCCCTCCCTCAGACCCTCCCGAAGTAGAACCGGTCATTTCCCTAAATGCTCTCACTAGATTCTATGCTCCCCAAACCCTCAAGATAATTGGTTACATCAAGCATAGGAAGGTCATCATTCTTGTTGATAGTGGAAGCACCCATAATTTTATTCATTGCCGCATTGCCCAAGA
>JZKD02S0223667.1:193767-219715 GCA_000966675.3 Picea glauca
CTTTGGGTCCCATTCTCATGGATTTTAAGGAATTAACCATGCAATTCGACCAGGAGGGCCAACAATATAAGTTCCAAGGCATCACCGCCGGTTCACCTGAGATCATTAGTTCCCAGTGCATGGAAAAACTGCTAAAAAAATGTCATTCTGGCATTATTTCCCAACTCCATTCCATATAAGAAAATGAGACACCCTCTATGTCGCAAGACCTCCAATCCATCCTCTCTAAACATCAAGTGGTATTTTCCACTCCCCAGGGAATCCCTCCTTCCCGTGGTGTTCATGATCATTCCATTCCCCTTGTACCAGGAAGCCTTCCTCCCAATATCCATCCCTATTGTCACCCCTTTTCCCCAAAAAATGAAATTGATAAAATGGTTCAAGAACTGCTTAATGCAGGCATCATCCACCCTAGTATGAGCCCCTACTCTTCTCCTATGGTCATGGTCTTGAAGAAAGAAGGTTCTTGGTGCATGTGTCCTAACTTCCATGCTCTCAACAAACTCACCATTAAAGACAAATTTCCCATTCCTATCATTGATGACCTCTTGGATGAATTGAGTGGTGCCAAGTTCTTTACTAAACTTGATCTTCGTTTTGGCTACCACCAGATCTGTATGAAAGAGGCAAACATTCCTAAGACTACCTTTAGAACTCATGAGGGCCACTATGAGTTTTTGGTCGTGCCCTTTGGCTTGTGTAATGTCCCCTCCACCTTCGAAAGCCTCATGAATCATGTCTTCCGTCCTGTTCTCCATCATTTTGTCTTAGTTTTCTTTGATGATATCCTCATATATAGCAAAATCTGGACAGACCATCTTGCTCATGTGGATCGAGTTCTCCATCTACTCTCTCAACACCAACTTTTCTTGAAACAATCTAAATGTTCTTTTGGTGCCTCAGAAGTCGAGTACTTGGGTCATCTTGTTGGAAAGTACGGTGTCAGGGTGGATCCTAAAAAGATTGAAGCTATGCAAGACTAGCCTCACCCAAAGAATCTCAAAAGCTTGCGTGGATTTCTGGGCTTAATAGGTTATTATCACATGTTTGTTAAGAATTATGGAAAGATTGTGGCACCTCTCACTGCACTCCTTAAAAATAATTCTTTCACTTGGACTCCAACAGCTGCTTAGGATTTTCAAACCTTGAAGATGGCCATGTGAACCACTCCAGTCTTGGCCCTTCCTAATTTCACAAAGACCTTTTTCTTGGAATTTGATGCTTTAGGGAAAGGAATTGGCGATGTCCCTATGCAAGAGGGCCGACCTTTGACCTTTACCAGCAAACAACTGTCTGAAATAAATTTGGGCAAATCAATCTATGAAAAGGAAATGTTGGCTATTCTACATGCCATTGATCTGTGGCATCCTTATCTATTGGGGCAATGCTTCCAAATTAAGACAGATCATCAAAGCCTCAAGTATTTTCCGGAACACCGCATTTCCTCTCTAGAGAAACAAAAATGGGAGACTAAGATCTTTGGATATGATTATGAGATCATTTACAAGAAAGGAAAAGACAATGTGGTTGCAGATGCACTTTCCCGAAAATATGAAGATGAAGGATCCCTTTTTTCTCTCTCCTTCATTGTACCAGATTGGATCCAATCCGTTCGCCAGGAATGGCTACATGATCCCAAAAGTTCGCATATGATACAACAATTGCAGTGCAATTCTCCAGTTTCCCCAGGGTACTCTTGGATCCATGATGAGATTCGATACAAAGGCCATTTGTATTTAAGTAAACATTCAAAACTTAAATCCATGGTACTTTCTGAGCTTCATTCTACACCCACAGCTAGGCACTTCGAGTTTACCAAAATCTATGACAGGGTCAAACGTTATTTTTTCTGGGATGGTATGAAACAAGACGTTCGTAATTTTGTGGCTGAATGTGATGTGTTTCAACGCAACAAGGGAGAAACAATCAAATCTCCTGGCACACTACAACCGCTTTCGATTCTACCTGCTATTTGGAGGGATATCTCTATGGATTTTATTACAGGCTTACCTAAATCGAGAAATAAATCAGTCATCATGGTGGTCATTGATCGCCTTTCCAAGTATGTTCATTTCAGTTCTCTTCAACACCCATTTACAACATCCACTGTGGCTCAAATTTTCATGGATCAATTATTCAAGCTTCATGGCATGCCACATTCTATTGTTTCTGATCGCGACCCAACTTTCACCATCAATTTTTGACAAGAATTGTTCAAGCTACAAGGAACCCAATTGCATCTCAACACAACTTATCATCCCTAGACTGATGGTCAAACTGAAGTTGTCAAAAAGTGTTTGGAAACATGTTTGAGGTGTTTTACATCAGAAAAGAAAAATCATTGGGCTCAATGGTTACCCCTAGCTGAATGGTGGTACAACACTTCATACCATACAACTACCCGCATGACTCCTTTTGAAGCAGTATATGGACAAAATCCACCTTGAGTTATCTCATATTTACCAGGTGTATCGAAGGTCCAGGCAGTTGACCAAACGCTTACAGTTCGAGAGGCTATTCTCCATACCCTCAAAGAGAATTTGGTCATGGCCCAGAATCACATGAAGAAACAAGAAGATCAAGGTCACTCTGAACTTCAATTTACAGAAGGGGATCAGTGTTTCTTCGACTGCAACCTTACAAGAAAACTTCCCTCAAGTATGACCATTGTCAGACGCTGGTGCCCAAATTTTATGGTCCTTATACCATTCTCAAGCGTGTGGGACAAGTGGACTATCAGTTAGCTTTTCCCAGTCATTCTAAGCTACATGCTGTTTTTCATGTTTCATGCTTAAAGAAGGTGATTGGAACTAAGTGACAAACTCAAACTAACCTTCCCGAGTTGGACGAAAAATGCTCCATTTGGATACAACCACAAGCAGTTTTGGACCAGCGTGAGCATTGCCTGCATTAGTGAACCATCAAGGAAGTGTTAGTCCAGTGGAAAGATACAACTCCAGCAGATGCCACTTGGGAACTAACTACCATTCTGCAACAATTTCCACATCTCAAGCCTTGAGGACAAGGATGTTTTTAAGGGGGAGGACATGTTAGGGACCTAACCCCTCACGTAGGTAGAACAATATATTCGGATGTAGTAAAGGTCAATATTAATAAGGCCTTGCAATAAGGTAGAATAAGTTGAATGTAAGAAGACCTAATAGAAGCTTCCTCTTCTAGAAGGATCTTCCTCTAGATGGTTCTTTTGATAGACATATTTAGTATAAATAGGAGTCGAGGGTATGAGAACCCTAGCTTGGATATTATTGTAATAGAGTTCTGCTCGACTGGAGGTTTCCCCCTTGAAGAGGCAAGTGAAAATTGCTCTCAGTAATCAAAGTTCTCTTTCTGGTGTTATTTTGTTATCATTTTGGTGTTATTGTGGTGTTGTTTTGGTTATACTGTTGTTTATCTGCCATTTCTAGCATTTTATTTCTTTTTGCATACTTTTTATATCTGGAATATTACACTAGGGGAAAATCACAACAGATGGAACGACACCTAGAAATCAACTCTAATCTCAAGTATTATATATAAATGAAATGCTAGCAAGAGAAGTCTAGAAGCCTACCTCGACTGAACGTTCGAAGAAGACCACTATTGAGCACACGACCCAAAGAATTGTATCTGCAACTTGTCCTCAACAACCAAGATACACAAGCAAGTGGTAACGATATATAATTTTAGCATATAAATTAGCATAATCCATTAACATACATAACAAATACGCCCATTGAAAGAAATACAAATATTTTCAAGATATCAATTGGATGAGAAAAGATGATTTCTATTAATGTAATCAATAGAAGTACATAGATGACAAACTTCTTCCACGACACATATCAGAACCAAGAAAATAAGTCCCTTCAGATGGGCCTCCATCACTTCAATCCTCCACAAAGGCAAGCTCACAACTAGGAGTCAATGAGTTTCTCCATCAAAAGGTAAGAAGAGCTTGGGGGTTGAACAAAAGAGGTTCATACTTTCAAGGACAAAGGGATGCAGACTCAATATGAAGTGAAATTTCTCTAGAGTATCTTTTCTCTCAATGTGTTGAATCCTCCTCAAGGATTGGGTATGGATCAATTTAGAGCATTAAAATGGAACTAAAGGGTTGAGTCTGAGCGTTTCCAGTATATGGAAGGTCAAGGATCATGGATCACATGACATGGCATGGAAACCCGACATATTTTTTAATTTTTGAGTAACCTGCGCATACATGAGTTGTCTAACTGGTAGTTCACATATATGGACAAACATATGAATTTTAGCTCTGGAGTAGACAAAAAAGGGGAATTTGATTATGCATAGGGAAATGGAAAGAAATCAAAGAAAGATGCATGGAGTGAGGCAAAATTTCTATAACAACAGTTTGTGTGCACAAGGAGAATAGAATTGGCGTGTGACGCCAAAATGGATGCGCGCATAGTAGTGATGTGTGATAAATACACTAGTGTACAGTTGTTCAAGTTACATCTGCTGCTTAAAGTTGTGATTAAAGGAGAAAGTTAGTGTGGCGCAACTCAACTTGAGGTTGAGCGCATTACTTCAAGTGATACTACATAGACTAGTGTTTAGTATAGAATCTTTGCAGTGGATTTTTAGAGTAGCATTGTTTACTAGTAAGCTGGATGATGTTACATTGTTGTTTCAAAGCATATTTTTTGGAGAACTGTGTGGCGTAGCCCAGTCTGGAAGGTCGAGGACGTTACAATTTGGTATCAGAGAAGGAGTTGTAGTAGTGAGACCCATTCTGGGTGGCTAGGGACTTTAGAGTATGGTACCAGAGCATGTGATAAATGATGGTAACAATAAACATTACAAGTTGGGTGACGTGGCTAAGCCTGGGTGGCCAGGGATGTTACATTCCTCCTCTTCGGCTAATTTAGAATGTGTAGACGTAGTTTCATATGATGTTTTTGATGCCTTCTATTCTTCATCTCTTCTTCATGCTTCTTCACAGGATTTCTCCTTACCAATGATCCTTCCTACAGGTCTTCCTTTCCTTTTAACAATAACTTAATCATACGTCTTCGAACCATAGTGGAATTCTTCCTCCTCCCAAGCAGTTTAAGTATATTCATAAGTGTGTTTGATTTGATTACAATAATCCTTGACCACTTTCTTGGGATCGTGCCTTCAGAATTTTTCTTCTCCGAAGCAATATGGTAGTAGCATATCTTCTTCATCCTGGGCCTGTTTGATGTTGTCGAACGAGTATGAGTCGACCCACAATGGTAGCGGGGGCCATACATCCTTCTTGTCTCCATACACTACTACCCTGACTCTGTGAATTACAATTTGATACGCAATTTCTTGGAGTACTAATCTATCGGGCACAAATATAAGAAGCAAATGGGGAGTTTTGGTAGCCCCGTATATCCTTATATACGTTTCATGCTCTATAAGGTACCAGTATCTAATATTCCAGATTATTGCCAACACTTTATTGGTCATATAAGGAGCTGATGCACCAAAGATGAGTTCATAAAGAGGTATCAAAAAGTGATCACATATCTCGTGATACTCCGTTCTGTATTTTTGCTCCTATAACACCTTACAATAGATATGTATAGACAAGTCTATTGGTTCCCAGGTCCAACCCATCTTGGGATAATGATGGGGTATGCACATAATATCCAATAGATAAGATGACATGTGAAAACTTGGGAGTTTTCTAGGTTCGATCTCTTTGACATCTATGATGGACTCTGTTAAGCTTGCTTACATGATGTTATCCCAATCGAATGACAACCCTTCATAAACACAATAGTAGATCATGGGCATTAGGGATAGAGTGAATTTAAAATCGTCTTACTCCCCATTCAACTTGCAAAGCATCACCACAATGTATTGATATGGTGTTAGTGAAATGATCGTATATTCTCTAGATGGTCTATGCTTGAAATATTTATCTGGATTGTACTAGATTTTGAATAGTTCCTTTTCTTTGTGTGGGAACTTGCCAATGAGTTCCTCATTCAGTAACTGGGTTCCCTTCTCTAAATGGTGATACTTGGTGATGTCGGCTGCTTGGAACGACACTACAGGTTTCCCCTTAGCATTGAGTATGAGTCATTTTTCTAGATCCATGTATTTTAGGATCCATGATATCACGTATGCAGAGGGGAAATCTTCTACACAAGCCACTACCCTATGCGGTGCTGACCTCTAGATATTTTTGAATATTTTGAGTTCATCTTGGTCTTCAACTTCCACTAGGAATGTTTGCCTCTTGAACAATTGAAAGACTTCACCTCATTTGAGTAAAGTTCCTCCTTTCTCTAGGAGTTTTGTGGTATCATCATATACTTCCCCTGGGGAATCCAATTCTTCTCCCTATTGTTTCCCACTTTTGGAAGCTTCTGTTGCGGGTGCTTTGCTGGTTGTCTTCTTGCGCGATGAGATATCTGAATCTGCGACGTACAATCATAATTAGTGCATAAAAACAATAGTAAAAGATGGAAAGAAAGTAAACATCAAGCATCAGTTCTTGTCAACATATAAAATTAGAGAATTTGAGCCCTAAAAGGATGTTAGAGATAAATCCGTCCATGTAAACTTGTGTCAGATACATGAACTTGAGTCAATTTGAGGGGGGAATTAATTTTCTGTAGAAGATAAGATGATCTGGGACATGGTGAAAGTTCGAGGGAGTCGAGATTATTTTGGGAGGAAAACCAGGTGGATAGATGAAGTTGATGCCAACTTGGCCGGTGAAGAAAAGTGGAACCAGTGCTAAGGATGACAAGTGCTTTGGTGCTAATATTGGAGGGGTTCCTAGCAAGTTGGCGGATGGTATCATAGTAATTCGTGAGAAGCTAACTGATTTATGCCAGGGCCAAAGTTACCAATATTTCCAGTATAGATCAAAGAGAATCTCATGAAGACCGTCGATACATAGTACCCCCATATGGTGAGGTTAGCACGAATCTCACCGGTGGATACTAGTGGCGTTTGGGTTACAAATCATGCTGAACATATGATTAATCGAGCAATGAAGTTACGATGAAATCCGCTGAAACACATCTGTAACGACCGAAATTAATGCAAAGAAGATTGTCGAAACGGAGGTGCAATGACTGACGAGTTTGGTAGGAACTTAGCCGGTACACTCCAAAACTTAAAAAAATGGCTAAGTATTGGATCGTGGATTGACCCAGTCTTGGAAAGCTTGGAGTGCTGCTCTGGTTTAAGAAGGGGTTATAATTTGATGGTAAAATGAAAATCTTGGCTGAGAATTAGGGCTTGCGCTAGCTACACTTGCTTGGATTTTTTTTTGGTGAGGATTGAGTTAGGGCCAGATCATGCCCTAACAATTCTCGTGAACAATCGCTTACACTGCTTATTAGTGCACCGTGTATGGATAGGAAATGAGTCACGAGCTAGGGTATGGATGCGACTAGATGGGGAGTCTGTTTTGGGTGGACGCAGTAAAATTCCCTGGTCGGATGAGAGGTGGGAAATCTTCTGGTTCTATCGAAGGAGTTACTATGAACTCGGCTAGAGATCAGCTTTGAGTATCAACAAACTTAGGAGGACTTTAAAGGAACTCCTTCAATATGAATAAAAATTGTCTCTTAAAAAGGATAAGTTTCAAACGAAACAAAACCAAACCAAGTTAGAAAGATAAAGGAATGCCATTAAAGAGGAAAGATAATATTTAGTGTAACTCAAGAAAATGAGCAGGGTCATAGGTAAGTAAAGAGTTTTTTCAAGTCTACAAAGGAGGGGTCCCATTTTCTTGGTCAAACATGACTTAACTGGAAAAATCACAAGAAAAAGGGAAGGTATTGATGCTTGACACAACAAATGGCGACACACTGGGTGAAGCCATGAATCTCTGCAAAAGTTATCTAAACATAAAACCACTAAAAATTGAGCCACTTGTAGTGCATGACCCAAGGGAGAAAGAGTAGGTCCTGTAGTATTCAAAAAACACAAAATTTTGATGAGACAAGTTTGTACAATGCAAGGGAGAGGCCAAGACCATGTCCAAAGAAGATTGCCTATTATAATTTAACCTTTTAAACCATATTTCTTCAGGAATGTAGGAGAAGTATAACAAGGAAATGATACATCATGAATGTTGAAAATACAAGTTTATTACACATTTCTATGGTGTTGCTCTACTGCCCGTGAGCGTCCATAGCCCCGACAAAGTCACCCTAGTGTCACAATCCTTGTTTCACTGCTAGAAAGCATCCATAACCTCGAAAAGGATACTTTTATGTCCCACATGGACTAGAATGCCTTTCCCCAAGACTTTACCTTTTATAATATGATTCTCTTAAATTCAGAGAGAGGTGGATGGGGGGAGCCTAGTTTTCCTTTAAAGGCATGCAATATGGCACCTCTTAAAGTGAGATCTACCAACTTTATTATAGATGCGTTGTCACACACCCGCTGCGGCATAATAATTTTTTCAACTTTTCTCGAGGGACAAAATCCCTGAAGTCCTATGGGTCTTAGCGCAGGGTAGCTCTTCCCTTTTCCCCACCTCCATGTGATCGTTTATTATGACCACAGGCCAAACCATTAGGTGCCTTTTCGCATTTCACGACTCGGTGATATAAGCAAGTCGAATCTTTCGACTCTGCAAACCTCGAAATGCCTAAGTGCCAAACATGCTTCAATCAACAATTATCCCCCCTGGGCTATGCCTTGGCCAGTATGACCACTTCTCATAATACCACAGTCTTATTCCCTTCGGGACTTATCAATACGAGAACCCGACCTCTTGTCAACGAGACTCTCGAATTCCCGATTTTCGATTTCTCGAAATGGCCTTTGTCACATTAGCCCTCCTGGCTATGCCCTGATCCAGGTGACCACTTCTCATAAGACCTCCGTCCTATTTCTTTCGGGACTTATCAATACGAGAGCCCGACCTCTTGTCAACGGGACTCCCAAATTCCCGATTTTCGATTTCTCGAAATGGCCTTTGTCACATTAGCCCTCCTGGCTATGCCCTAATCCAGGTGACCACTCCTCATAAGACCTCCGTACTATTTCTTTCAGGACTTATCAATACGAGAGCCCGAACTCTTGTCAACGAGACTCCCAAATTCCCGATTTCCGATTTCCCGAAATGGGTGATCTCGCGACACGTGGCCTCCCTTAATCGGACGGTCCAGATCTATTTCAGGACTTCCACCATGGAGTGTCCCGATCTCTTGTCAACGAGACCTCCAAAATCCCGAAGTCTGAGATCCCAAGATGGGTGATCTCGCGACATGTGGCCTCCCTTAATTGGACGGTCCAGATCTATTTCGGGACTTCCACCATGGAGTGTTCCGATTTCTTGTCAACGAGACCTCCGAAATCCCGAAGTCCGAAATCCCGAGATGGGTGATCTCGCGACACGTGGCCTCCCTTAATCGGACGGTCCAGATCTATTTTGGGACTTCCACCATGGAGTGTCTCGATTTATTGTCAATGAGACCTCCGAAATCTCGAAGTCCGAAATCCCAAGATGGGTGATCTCGCGACACATGTCCTCCTCCCAAAAGGACAACTCAGATCTATTTCAGGACTTTCATTGTGAAGTTTCCCGACCTCTCGTCATTAGGACTTCCGAAATCCCAAAGTCCAAAATCCCAATACCAACTCCTCTTTCGGGACTTTCGCCTCTGTTCACGAGGGCTTAACCCTCATGCATCTCCTGACAGATCCAACGACTGTCAAGTTTTCTAACTAAGATCTGACAGTTCATATCTGTCCCGCGCTATGCACTCTCCCACTGCTCCCTGGACGTGGAAAAACCAACGGTCCAGATACTCCCATGGACCTTGGGGATCTACGGTCCCGATTTCTTCACTACTCACGAAGATAAAGGAAAAAGGGTTAAGGCATTTAACGCCCTCGTTTCTTCCTCCAATCTAACGATCGTGAATGACCACAGATCTTCCGACAGGATCTCGTCCGTCAATCGGTACTTATCCCTACGCTGCCATTTCGGGATTTCAAGAGGATCATTCTTCCTCGTACAGGGTTACTAAGATTTTCACTTTCAAATCCTTTTCCAGGTTCTTGGTGAGATTTCCAAGAAGGGTGTCTCTATGGGGAGATCTATCCAGGGTATTACCTGAGATGGATAAGGGTATAGATTTCTCAAGAACAGACTTGAAGTCTGAATTAGATCGGTATGCATATAAATAGCGATTTATAAAACATATGCCATACGTGGTCTTTCCATTATAAGCATGCAACCACCATTTCTGGTCAAAACACCACACAGACAGTCTTATACTCAAACCATTCATAAATTGCACAGACTATGAGCATACATATCAGCATATAACTTCAAGATACAAGATATAAAACACTTATCAGAAATAACACCAGGTGTGATTGCAACTGCTGAGAGGGGTGCTTGTTTCCACCCAACCATAGACTCAACGAATCCCAACGGATTTACCACTAGCCACCCCCGAGATGAGACCACGATGCTATGAGATTGCGTCTCTGTTTTCCAGTGACCGAGAATGAAGGTTACTCTCCTTCTCTGCTATCACTCACTCTGTATTTTTCCAGAGTTCTCCTCTTCCTCTTTCCCTCACGTCTGCCCCTTGATCCCACACTCTTCCTGCCTTTTCTCTTTTCGGCGAGGTTTCATGTGGCACGATCTTCCTCGTGGTGGTTAGGTCTGAGGACTCTACGGATGGGCAATTCACCCCCATCCCTCATTACTCATGAGGAGCCATTTACCTACCAACCTGGCGAGTCATTTAATTCGGGGCTAGCGAGCCGCTCTTGGTTCTCCGGGCCAGTGAAGTCCAAATACGGTATCGGTTTCGGTGGAAGTTAATGCCACCTTTCCAGGTGCCTTCCACCACCTTTCTTCAACCATTGTGGTCCCTTTTTCAGCACATCCCTCTCTCAGCAGTCCTGCAATATATATATTTATAATATCATTTACATTCATCGACCTTTTTCACAAGGTCCATTCACATTACACATTCACATTTCTGAGTTTGCCACAATACTTGGCCAGTATAGTTATTTTTATAGACTAGGGGAAACAGGGTGTTACAATTCCCTCCCCCTTAAAGGAACACCGTCCTCGGTGTTCTTTCTCAAACACATGTCATGCCTTTCTCATTCGGCCACTTTAGAAGGATTGACCTTCATCCTTGGTCCGGTCCTTTTTTCAGGATCTCAGTCTTCATCACATGCCTTCCAAAATTCTTGGACAACAAGCACATTAATCACAATTTTGCGCAAAAACATCTTATTGTTGCTCATAATTCAAATGGAAAATTTCATAATTTGAGCACAATACTTATCTGTGCAATTTATGGATCTGTATCCACATGGTAATTTTGTTATTCATGCTCATAGTCCTCCTTGACGTACCCATTGGATGCATGATTCCAATTCAATAGCTCACAAGAGCTATCATGATTTAATCTTCCTTTCCAAGGTTTTCCCGCACGGGAAACTACCCCCTATGTGCATGATTCCAATAATTTACGGGAAATTATTAAGGTCTCCTCTTCCTTGCGGTCACTCACTCTCCAGGCCCAAGCTCAGGCATCTCCTTCACTGTTATACAGTCCCTCAGGTGTTCCATCTTGCCCTGCCGAGGTTTTCTCGCACAGGAATCTTAGAGATCCTATTGAGTCTTACAGTTGAGGCATCCCTCAAACTTGCTCTGCCGAGGCGTCCCTCTGACTTGTGTTACCTCAACACAATAATTTTCAGGCAATCATGGCTTATCACGAGGTTTTCATGGCTCAGCAGTAGCCACGTTCATCATCTTCATCTTTGACAACCTTCATCTATTCCTTTCAGGACAAATCTTTTCTTCTCACTTGTATCACAGGTACACAAGATTTCGTGAGACGTCATCATAAATTCTAACTTTCAGAATTTTATTGCAAACTTGTCACCCACAGATTTATCAAGTCTCATGATTTGTTGTCATATTTGTCCCGCTCAGGAGCCAGATTCATAATTATGGGACTTTCCTTCCCTTAACATTTTAGCTTAGCAGGAAATCGGTCTTCCTTATGGGCTTACAACATTGCCATATCCAAGACTCCTTCTTCCTTGCAGTTTGGCTCAGCAGGAAATTGGTCTTTCCTATGGGCTTAACTTACTACCATATCCATGACCCCCCCTGCTTCCTGCAATTCATTCTTCAATCAACCAAACAAATTGTTAGATTTTCCATGTACATATATATATATATATATTTCCAAACGCAATTCAACATTTCAAAGGGTTTTAACAAATGTGCCACTATCCATGGCCACATTCATACCCAATGCATTCTTGCATTGATTTCAAGTTCGTCACACTTTATGACCAGTTCTTGGCCATGGGGTGTTGGAATTTAACCGACCTTTTCCTCATATGGTTCATTCGTTTTCATTCATTCTTACAACACGACCAGGCTTCCTGCTATAGGTCGATCACGACCCCAAATTAGTACATATTAAACTTAAAATTTTTGCATGAACGTGCCCACACATTATGCCTTCATTAATAACTAGGGTGCCAACACTCATGGCCACCCAAATTTGTTTTTCTCTAACACCTATACTACATGAGTAGAAATGTTGGAAGGTCCTCATTCCTTAATGAGAAATCCCTTGCCTATCCTTTATGCAAATATGCATTTCCTGGAAGTAATTCCATGCAACGTGCTATCTATGAGCACTTTTGTTTCCAATCGTTCCTTGACTAGTCCATGTGTTCATGACATATCAGTTCATGAATTCTTCCGAGGGTTACAACCAATGTTTACTACCAGAGGTTCATACCTCCATTATTCAGGTTCTCCTTCCTGAATCATCCCCTACTTGGGTATCTAAGGCATACAACTGCCCTTTCAATTTTATGCAATAATAAAATATTTCAGAAGGGGTTCTTACCCAATCCCTTCATACCCTATGCCACACATTCACAAATATCTTTATACCGGCCCTTGGCTGCTAGCACCCTCTCTCTGTTCTCTACCTTATGAGTAGTGCTTTAGCGAGATTTTTACAGTCCCATCAACAACCTTTCGACCACAGCCTTTCCATAGTCACCCTCTGCTTGAGGTTGTTCATTATTGGCAACCTTCTTTCTCAACAGTTCCAATATTATTCTTTTCTACACATGACATACACCATAGGAATATTAATTGTCATGTAAATTGAAATGCAAATATCATAGCGTTTAATTAATAAAACATTTTCAGGCATGTCTAGCATATCTGTATGCACTTCATCACATTATCCTTAATGTTTTTCATGAGTGTAACACAACAGTTCTCAATCGTTTTCATAGCATTACAACCATCATTATTATGGTGTCAAATCATTTTCGTTCATCAATGTACTAGCTTCCTCATTCCATAGAAATGTAATGCACAACAAGGGAAGAATTGAGGGCTCTCCCCTTCTCCCAATTCTTTCTACATCGCATGGGGCTTTTTAGCCCGGTCAAGTTATCTCTAAGGTCTCACTGCCTTCCCTTAATCACATCTTCAAACAAGCCGTATCAATTAAACGTACCCATTTATTCATTCAATCATACTCAGGGGTTTACTGGCCTCTTACCAACCATACTGGTTTCCACAACTGCTCTTTTTCTTAGCAGCCTTGGGTTAGGCTCATCCTAACTCTTAGGATACTTCAGCATGCTTTAGTAGCAAATCATTGCTCATAATGAATCATGAACATGTGCATCCTACACACTTTCATTCGGTTATCAAAATGGTCAATATTCGGTTATTAGTCTTCTATTACTTACATGATTCTTTCAAAAATGTAATCTAGGATTCTTATACATGGACAGGCCTTGCAGCCCATTGTCCATCCTTCAACAATTATCAGGGTTGTGACTCTGTTCTTCTAATAGAGACCTTATATAGTTCCTCCACCGGGAACTCCTTCAACATGCAACTTCCTTGTTGCAGATCCATCACCACTTGTGATGGCCTCAACCTTGAGTTAGCCTTTTAGTGGTCTACCAAATATTCCCCTTAAGGAATATAAACATGTATCTTTGCTAACTTACATCTATGATGTACTTAACCACTTTCATAATCCTAAGCCTGCATGTAGCTATCGTAGGTATATTTCATAGCCTATATACATTTCCATTTTTAAAATCAGTCATCTCAAGATTGTTCACAATCCTTCTCATGTGATCTTCAAAGGCATAAACATTTGCCTCTTATCATGACATCAGAGCATCCTCACTCATTTAATCTTTCATTTAATTGTATTGGATTTTCCTAGGGGAATGGAGTACATTCCCCTTAAGCTATCATTCAAGATGGAACCTTCGTGACTCTTCATAATGGAGTCAATCATGCATCCATGGTATTCATTCAATTTTATTTTTTTGGCAAGTGTAATTCTTGCCTCACGTTTCACTCACCAGGGCCATCATACTGGGCCCCTAGTATACTTATACCTTTACATCATACATGTGCATTACTTGCACATTCTATATCATTCATACCTTATTGGTATGAGTATCAGGCTTCTTAATATGAAGCTCCTCAGTGCATTAAACTCATGCACTATTCATCATACTAGCTTACGCCCTCTCCTCACGTGACCACCGACGGTGACCATGATCCGAATAAAAACGCGCTTCACATTTTGTGATTTCGGAATTCCTGTTGCAAGAAATCTCTGTTTCCTGAATTCCCGAAATTCGAAAACCTGAAACTAAGGTTTTCTCGGCTCTTTCATCCGCATGAACCTTTTCTCGGAACCTGGGGTCAATTCTCAGACACGTGTTAGGATCCTGTATTTCAGCGAATCCGTGGACAAATCTCCACCGTTTCCCAAACGTTTGATTCATGTGGGCCCGAAAATCTAGATCCCATGGTCCAGATCTCTCTGGAAATCAACAGTCCTGATCAAGTCCCGGCTTTCCAACCAATGGTTGTGATTATGTCACGATTTCGTGTTTCGTAACTTTAGGACTTCTATTGTGAAGAACCTCGACTCCTTCGATCCCCAGAATTGCGAAATTCTCTCCAGATGATCAATGATCCAATTTCGCTCTTTGATCAACGACTATGATCCTTTCGTGAATTTCGTAATGCTTCTTCCAAGCCCTTTTGATTTTGTGAAATTCCGGTACCTCCTCGCAACTAACCAGTGCACTACTTCTTCGAGATCGAATGACTCGAATCATTTCGGTTCTTTTTGAATGGATCTTGACTCTCGATCCCATCCAACCTTCAAAATTATTTTCTGAAGGATTTCTCCCACCATCTCTTTTGAGCTTTTAGGTTTCTTACCGGACTAGTCTCATAGTCATGACTCATACGGTGTTACCCTCTCCTTATGGAAATGACCAACAAGGGTCACTTTTTGGGAAATAGCAACAGTCCCAAAGGACTCCTCAAATAGGTTATCCTCACTGTCAATTCTAACCGTTATAGTTTAGGTAAATCTGACCCTACATATTTTCACCAGTGCTTTCAATCATGAGGAATTATATGCTCAGGGTTTAGTCTCTTAATAATACAGTGATCATAACTTTCTAAGGATCTTACCAGTCCCTACTAGAATTCCCAATCATGAAGGAGTTCTTCATTTCAGTCTTAATCCTTATCTAACCAGCCATCTCAATTGCAAGAGACTCTACCTACTTTAGTAGGTAGCCATCGTAACACTAAAACAAGACAACACAGTTCATGTCCCTTGTCTGGCTTGTGCAGCTTCATAGCACAATTTATTCCACCTCTGTCATTCACACTCAGATCTTATCAGTGATAATTATCAGTGCATCCCTACTCCTATAAGAGTAGTTATCATTTTAATAGAGGGGTTACAGAAAAAGTCCCAGATTACAGTTTCATTCTGCAATCCTTCTGCTTAAAGAGAAAACGCAGATAACAATATCTTCTTACGCGGCTCGTACCTGAGCCCAAGCAGGCCAAGTGTTGTAACTATGCTCTGATACCAATTTGTCACACACCCACTGTGGCATAGTAATTTTTTTGCCTTTTCTCGAGGGAAAAAATCCTCGAAGTCCTACAGGGCTTAGTGCAGGATAGCTCTTCCCTTTTTCCCACCTCCATGTGATCGTTGATTATGACCACATGCCAAACAACTAGGCGCCTTTTCGCATTTCGCGACTTGGCGATATAAGCGAGTCGAGTCTTTCGACTCTGCAAACCCCAAAATGCCGAAGTGCCGAATAGGATTCGATCAACAATTAGCCCCCCTAGGCTATGCCTTGGCCAGTATGACCACTTCTCATAAGACCACAGTCTTATTCCCTTCGGGACTTATCAATATGAGAGCCCAACCTCTTGTCAACGGGACTCCTGAATTCTCAATTTTCGATTTCTCGAAATGGCCTTTATCACATTAGCCCTCCTGGCTATGCCGTGATCCAGGTGACCACTCCTCATAAGACCTCCATCCTATTTCTTTTGGGACTTATCAATACGATAGCCCGACCTCTTGTCAACAGGACTCCCGAATTCCTGATTTCCGATTTCTTGAAATGGCCTTTGTCACATTAGCCCTCTTGGCTATGCCCTGATCCAGGTGACCACTCCTCATAAGACTTCCATCCTATTTCTTTCGGGACTTATCAATACGAGAGCCTGACCTCTTGTCAATGGGACTCTCGAATTCTTGATTTTCGATTTCCCGAAATGGGTGATCTCGTGACATGTGGCCTCCCTTAATCGGATGGTCCAGATCTATTTCGAGACTTCCACCATGGAGTGTCCCGATCTCTTGTCAATGAGACCTCCAAAATCCCGCAGTCCGAGATCCCGAGATGGGTGATCTCGCGACATGTGGCCTCCCTTAATCGGACGGTCCAGATCTATTTTGGGACTTCAACCATGGAGTGTCTCGATTTCTTGTCAACGAGACCTCCAAAATCTCGAAGTCCAAAATCCTGAGATGGGTGATCTCGCGACACGTGGCCTCCCTTAATCAGATGGTCCAGATCTATTTCAGGAATTCCACCATGGAGTGTCCCAATTTCTTTTCAATGAGACCTCCGAAATCCCGAAGTCCGAAATCCCAAAATGGGTGATCTCGCAACACGTGTCCTCCACCCGGATGGATGGCTCAGATCTATTTCGAGACTTTCATTGTGAAGTTTCCCGACCTCTTGTCATTAGGACTTCCGAAATCCCGAAGTCCAAAATCCCAATACCAACTCCTCTTTCGGAACTTTCACCTCTGTTCACGAGGGCTTAACCCTCATGCATCTCCTGACAGATCCAATGGCTGTCGGGTTTTCTAACTAAGATCTGACGGTTCAGATCTGTCCCCTGCTTTGCACTCTCCCACTGCTCCCTGGACGTGGAAAAACCAACGGTCCAGATACTCCCACGGACCTTGGGGATCTACGGTCCCAATTTCTTCGCTACTCATGAAGATAAAGGAAAAAGGGTTAAGGCATTTAACGCCCTCATTCCTTCCTCCAATCTAATGGTCGTGAATGACTGTAGATCTTCTGACAGGATCTCATCTGTCAATCGATACTTATCCCTACACTGCCATTTCAGGATTTCAAGAGGATCATTCTTCCTCGTACAGGGTTACTAAGACTTGCGCCTTCAAATCCTTTTCCAGGTTCTTGGTGGGCTTTCCAAGAAGGGTGTCTCTATGGGAAGATCTATCTAGGGTATTACCTGAGAGAGATAAGGGTATAGATTTTCCGAGAACAAACTTGAAGTCTGAATTAGATCGGTATGCATATAAATAGTGATTTATAAAACATAATCCATACATGGTCTTTCCATTATAAGCATGCAACCACCATTTCTAGTCAAAACACCACACAGACAGTCTTATACTCAAACCATTCATAAATTGCATAGACTATGAGCATACATATCGGCATATAACTTCAAGATACAAGATATAAAACACTTATCAGAAATAACACCAAGTGTGATTGCAACTGCTGAGAGGGGTGCTCATTTCCACCCAACCGTAGGCTCAGCGACTCCCAATGGATTTACCACTAGCCACCCCCAAGCTGAGACCACGATGTTGCGAGACTGCGTCTCTATTTGACAGTGACCGAGAACGAAGGTTACTCTCCTTCTTCTCTGCTATCAATAACTCTGTATTTTTCCAGAGTTCTCCTCTTCCTCTTTCCCTCGTGCCTACCCTCTAATCCCACACTCTTCCTTCCTTTTCTCTTTTCAACAAGGTTACATGTGGCATGATATTCCTCGCAGTGGTTAGGTCTGAGGACTCCACGGATGGGCAGTTCACCCCCATCCCTCATTACTCATGAGGATCCATTTACCTACCAACCTGACGAGTCATTTAATTCAGGGCTAGCGAGCGGCTCTTGGTTCTCTGGGCCAGTGAAGTCCAAATACGGTATCGGTTTCGGTGGAATTTAACGCCACCTTTCCAGGTGCCTTCCACCACCTTTCTTTAGCCATCATGGTCTCTTTTTCAACACATCCCCCTCTCAACAGTCCTGCAATATATATATATATATATATTTATAATATCATTTACATTCATTGACCTTTTTCACAAGGTCCATTCACATTACACATTCACATTTCTGAGTTTGCCACAATACTTGGCCATTATAGCTATTTTTACAGACTGGGGGAAACAGGGTGTTAGATGAGCTGACTCCTTGAGTAACATACCCTGAGTACTACATATGCCTTTCTAAAGAATTTTCCATTTAGTTGAAGAGAAACACAAAATCTGCCCTTAGACATGACTATTGATTCACTCTTGCTACACTTAAGAGTACAATGCTCATCTTTTAGAAAACTATGTTCATCTACTAGGTGTGACTTGAAGTAATGCACAACAATGTTACATAGGGAGATATAAAGTTATGTCTAGAAGTCAAAAGTAGATTTCTAGGATTTTGGTACCCATGTGTCACATCTTAAGAGTTATTAAGATCCATGACACCAAATTCTCTGAGAATTTTAAGGTAAGAAATTTTGAAATAGAGCAAAGGAAATTTATCAAAAATCAAAACAAGTGAAAGTGCAAAGCATAAAATAAACCAAGAAGTGCGCAAAAAAGGTAAGGCAAAACTGAGCAGGGAATCAAAGATGAGAAAGAAAACTTTTATTTATGTACAAAGGGAAAGTTTCCTCAAAGTCTAGCTAATGTAATGTTTTAGAATCTATCCATTGAAAGGGAGGAGGTCTACATCCCCTTCAATATTTTGTAACCAGTGGATCCCTAGGCCAATCTTTTCCTTGATTATGAAAGGAACCAACAACAATTGTTGAAACTTTGAGTGTTTTTATTTTTCTTCATGTGGCTTGTCCCATTTGAGGACCATGTCACCAACCTAAAAGTATTTTTCACTAGCAGACTTTTTATCAAACCAACATTTAATAGTCTGTTGGTGGGCTTGAAATTTAGTTTTTGATTTGGTGTTGTTATCTTCTATATTTAACAAGGTGTTAATGCATCTTTGGACAACATGGCTCTCTCTCCCGCATGACTGTTTTGTAAGCTAAAGGGAAGGGAGATAGATATTTGAAGGAAGGATAGTCTCTTTCCCATAAAAAAGAAAATAAGGAGAGGTCCCTATGGATGCTTTGGGAGTAACAAGGTCATCCCTGAGGGCATTGGGTAATGCATTGTGCCAATTCCTTTGTTGGTTGACTACAGTTCGTTTAAGGATGCATATCCAATTTTTGTTTGTGGATTCAACCAAACCATTGCCTTGAGGGTAATAGTTGGATGCATATTTTAAAATGATCCCTTTTTATAGAGAAAAATCGGTCAATTTAAGTGATAAAAAATGTGTAGCATTATCAAATACAAGAGTGTTAAGTACTCCAAACCTGGTGATAATGTACAGTTCAAGAAAAATTATTACCACTTTGTCGTTTACCTTGGTTAAGGGTATTGCTTCCGTTGAGTGAATAAAATAATCAATGGCAATTAGAATATACTTTTGTTGTTTGGAGGAGTGAGGGTTGATCTCATCGATTATGTCTAGCCCCCATTGTTTGAAAGTCTCTTCGACAACAATAGGTTGAAGTGGAACAATTTCCTTACTCTATCTTCCGGTTGACTTTTGGAAAATGTCATATCTCCGAGAGTAGGCATGGGAATCATTGAATACCATTGGCAAGTGGTACCCAACTCTTAACATCTTGTGGGCTGTGGTATCTCCTAAAAAATGACCTCGAGCTGGTGCATCATGCATATATTTGAGAACCTTTTTAGAATTTTTCTTTTCAAGATATCGGAGAAAAACTCCATCACAATTTTTCCTGAACAAGATACCATAAACCAACTGATATTGTGCAAAATTTAGCCTTAACAGTCTTATTTCTTTAGAATTAAGATGATCAAGAGTGTTTCCATGCTGAAGATAGTATTTGAGATCATTATAACACAAATTCTCAATTGATGGGATATATGGGGCTTGTTGTGTATAGAGAGGTGGTTCTTCTTGCCACCCATCTTCTTCTTGATCCTCATAATTTGTGACTCCAGTTGCTAGTTTACAGAGGCCTTGAACTTTAATGATATTTGTTGGTTTGAATTCAAGGTGATATTCATGTAAAGCAATCATCAATTGCCTCATCTCTTACCCAGTTCTCTCTGCACAAAAATAGATATGACCTCTAGGTGAATGAGGTTTACCTTTGCGTGGTTTTTTAGTACATAAGGCCTAAACTGTTTAATAGCTTTGTGGATAGAAAAATATTTCTTGTCTACCGATGGATAATTTAGTTTAACATCTTGGAGTCTAGTGCTCATAAACACTATGGGGCACTCATTCCTATGTTGGTCCTTCTGAGTGAGCATTGCTACAAGAGAATGGTCAGAAGTAAAAGTATAAAAAAAGAAGTCTTTAGTTAAATCAGTAATTTGAAGAGCATGTGCAACTGCTATGGTGACATTGATATTCTCAAAGGATTCCTTTTCAACTGATGTACACTTGAATTGAACATATTTATTTATCATTTTCTGAAGGGGTTTAATGATTTTGGAAAAATCAAGAACAAATCTTCTCACGAAATTGATTTTCCCAAAATAGGACTGCACAAAATTTTGTTGTGTGCAGGTGGGATTTTCATAATATATTTGGTTTGTTCTGTGTCAACATAAATCCAATCCTTGGAAAAAATATGCCCTAACAATTTACCTTCTGAAATAAAAAATATGCTCGTCTTGGGGTTTAGAGAAATACCAAATTGTTTGCATCTTTCAAAAATTCAAAAATATACTTCATATGTTTGGGGTGAGTATCTCTTTGTTTTGAATAAATTGTGATGTCATCAAGATAGATCACCATGCTATGAATGATTAGAACTTTAAAATATATGTCCATTTCCTTTGAAAGGTAGCACCAACATTGATTAGAGCAAAGGGAATTCTGCAATATGAAAATGTTCCCCACTTTGTCCTAAAAGTGGTCTTTAATTGGTCTAGTTCTGCTACGAGAACCTGCTTGTAACTAGAAAACCTATCCAAAAGAGAAAACATTGCAGAACTAGAGACGAGTTGTAGGATTTTCTCCATGGGGGGAATTGGATAATTCTCCTTTTCAGAAGCTCGATTTAAATTTCAGAAATATATCCAAAGTCTAATCTCCCCTAATTTATTCCTGACAGGTACCATATTAGACACCCAGTTGAAATGACGAACCTTAAATATGATCCACGTGTCTAAGAATTTATTCAATTCCTTTTGAATAAGTGGTTCAAGAGTGGGATGTATTTTCTTAACGTCCGCTGAAATGGTTTGACACCTTCTTTGATAGGAATCACGCGTTGAATAATACAAGTGGCATACATCTTCAAATATTCATATGTCCAGGAAAAACACCATGATATATTTTAAACAACTGTGTGAATGTATGTTTTCCCACCTATGAACAACAAGTGCCTAGATTGATGTATTTGGGATGTCCAAGGGTACCTAGATTCTATTATCACCATAACAATTTTTAGACAGGACCCAAGTCTCGGAAATTTAGCAAAGAGATACATCGTTACGAAAGCATGATAGTTTGGAGAATTGATAATTTAGAGGACCAAGACATATCTGGCGGCGTATGGACAAATATAGCAGAGGCACAAAAGGTATAACTCGACAGACCATCGATTGTAAAGAAGCCCAGATAAATGGTTGGGGCCCATATCGGGTGGTGAACTTGCACGAGACTTAATCATGTAAAGGCGGACTGGGGAAAACCATTGTGGTTTTTAAAGTGGATGCATGACGCCTCCAGAGATACATCGGGGCAAAAGGCGGTCTGCCTAAAACCATTTTCGCAAAAGCCCCGATGTCACGTGTTCCAATATGTCAAATCAACCACTCATGGGGTGGGTGACGGCTAGTCGAAATCACCCCGCTTCATTCGTTGGGTACTTCACGACCGTATGATGTCAGGTGAATGTCGAAAGATAACGAACGCAAAAGATAATCATTAAAAATGGATTGGCCAAGCATGAAAAATCAATGTACTTGCCATTAGTTCTGTTAGTAAGTCATTATTGATAACCCAACAACTACAGATCTTCAAGCATGGGTGGCATTATTCTACTCCAGGAAATCATCGTCCCATTCATAAGAGAAATAATCCCCAAATGGACCAACTTTTTGGTTTATGATGAGTTAAGGGACACCTTGGTGCCTATAGAATTGGAATGCATGGACGAAGTTGATCAAGTCATATCCAGTGAAGTAGGGTTTTCAACCAACATGAGAAGTGTATCAATGAGTAAAAAGGAAAGGACGATTGCTCGGATATTAGCGACCAAATTTCACACTGAACCTGCGACATAACCATAATTAGAGGTCAGACTAAATCCTATTATGAGGGATCTAATGATCAACATGCACGTGAAAGAACCCTGTAGGAAAATCGTGAAAAAGAAACGGAGCAAACGACGAAAAATTGGAACCAAAACTGAAGTTGTCGAAAGCATTGGAGAAAATCTACCAGTCTGGTTGGGTACTCTAAAGGAGGAAATCACCAAGCTAGAATAAAAATCTCAGGTAAAATTGAGCACGTTCCAACAAATTTTGGACATGTGGCATTCCAAGAAAAGCTTCAGATATGTCAGACCTATTGTAACGATCTCTGTAAATTTTCATTACACGTTACTCCTTTTTGTAACTGAATTCTATCTTTAGAATTGTGAAGAAGTTTAATAATTTTGAATTCCACTGTAAACCTCTATATATGTATCATCCCGAGGATGTAAAAGTCATGATAGAAAGAGGGTCCTGCCCTCGTAGTAGGAAAGTTTTTGCATAATGGAGTTAAAATGAATATATAATGCATAAGCTATTTTTGAACTACTTATGAAAATATTCTAATTGGCAGTGATATGAGTTCTGTTTCCTTCCATAATATGTATTTCTTGTGTATCTGAAATTTCATTCACAATTTCCTCTTTTAAATTGGAGAGTTAGAAGTCTGGAATTTGTCCGATGATGCTCTAGACTTAGCAATTTAAATTTATGTGGTTTTCTTCTTAACTAGGTCAGAATTCATTTAAATATGCTTTGATGTGGTTATACATTTTCCCTTTTCCTCTATTGCCATGAAAATTTTTCAGTTTAAACTCAGACTCAGTGCCTCGCTTAGCCTTTTCCTCTTGATAATTCTCATGATTTGCAGATGCATTATTCATATTCGACTCCATAGACCAAATGCCACCTCCATTCTCTCAGAAAACCTATGATAAACAAACCCAATCTAGCCACCAATTTCCAAAAGAATATCAAGTGACACGAGAGAGCCCTCTCCGAGTTGAGCAGGCTAGTGCCTCAACTCTAAAGATGGTTGAAACAGTTACCCCTCTCGTCCGTTTTACAGCCGAAACAAATTTACATGGTGCTAACAGATTCAATAGAAAGTGCATCATATTAGAGATGTTTGTATTTGGATTCATAGGCTTTCTAAACTTAGTATGAAGATCAAACAACTTTTCAAGAAATAACACATTCCTCAAAATTTAATTTTCTTTTAATTTATTTGCTTCATCCTGATAGTCCTAAAAATTTTGTTGATGCACTTCATCATCTATCATAGAGTCCTGGAACACATCATAGATGGTGAGAAAATTTATGATATGAGTATCGTTATTGAACCCTCTTTAGTTCGTGATGTTGTCTGGTATAGAAGGCTTGGAAATGATTTCAACATAAAAACCATTATTGAGGGTTGTGAATCTAAATACTGCATTTGCCAAAGTATCTGCAACAACATTTTGACAATGAGGTATAGAAGTAATATTAAGTGCTTCAAAGGAATAGAGAAATTTTCATACCTCCTGTTGATAACCTTTTAAGTGGGGAGTCAAGAAGTGAATAATGTTTCTCACCTGCCAGACACTTATCTCCAAATCACCAAACACTCGAAGGCACTTTACCTTAATATCGATGGACTTATTTAGGCCTTGGACCAAGGCTTCATATTTCGTAGTGATATTGGTGCATTCAAACTCTAAACAAAAGGAAATAAGAGTCTTATGCTGTTTTGGATCGATAAGGATGCATCTTTCCCTGACTCCTTCATGAGATATGGAGCCATCAAAGAACATTGTCCACATGTTAGTGTGTAAATTTGAGTTGGTTATGCAAAAGCCACGTGTTTTTAATATAACACAACCATTAGCCTCAGTCCGAGTGCATTGAAGGAGTTCATATTGTGTGTCTGTTTGAATTGGATATGGTTGTACTTCATAGAAACCATGGTCAATATCTAATAAATAATTTCCAAAAATAGTATGGTTGAAGCTGATGGGATCACTCTTACCTTCGAGTTTTGTTACTGTATGCTTCATATTATCCTCTTTGTTTACCCATATATGATTTGGCTTAACTTTGTATGGGAGCCACGAGTGGGACCAATATGTAGAGAAATAACCTTGAAGTTTTGCAGACTAGTCCCCTCTCAACAATAAACCATAACTTTCTGGAATGTCAACAACAATGATATCTATGAGCTGATGAACTATGGGATCAAATTCTAGCCTATTCATAATGTCTTTAAGTTCACCTCTCACTTTAACATATGATCTATCTAATTGTATGATTTTGGTAGTACTCATTTGTAGGACAACATTGATTCTTTGGTTGACCGAGTATGGCATGATATGAGAGGAAGCATTAGAGTCCGCTAAATAGTTATGTATATTAAAATTGAAAATTTCATATGTAATAAAAAATGGTGGAACTTGGGACCTCGAATGTGAGTATATACTAGTTGCATTTATAACAGATTTGATTTCAACTTTGCTGTTCTCCTTTGATTCAACAATTTTATGAATTTTGTGTGATACAACAACGATCTTTTTCTAAAGGTCATTGGGATTGAAAGTGTCAATAATTAGATCACATTGTTGGGGAAGTGCACATATATCATACAAAGATATATTAGCTTTGGTTTTCTTCAAATCTTCAATAACATTGTATTCCAAAGTGTGAGTTTCGGGTTTGTTTGTTGTTTTGTTTGCTTGTGAGGTATTGGATTTGTTTTTGGATGTTGGAGTACTAGATTTATTGCTGATTATTTCTGGGGTCGAAATTCATGGTTTGTTATTGTTCGCTGAAACATGGGTGTCGGGTTTATCATTGGCTACTACTGGGGTTGAAGTTATTGGTTTTTGAGAAAGAATGAGAGGAGTTATCTTTCTAAGAGTAGTGTTGGTTTTTGAGGGTAAAGAAGTGTTGGGGAGGGAACCTTTCTTATGTAAGTTATAATCTCGGGGGGGAAGGGGAGAATTTTATGATTCGTGTATCTCCCATTGAAACTTATTCAGTATGTTCTTCGTCCAAATCGATACACCAATCCCATAGAAACATAACATGTTCTTGAGTGGTTTCTTCATTTTCTGTTTCCTTGATCTGGTTATCGTTATTCTCTTATTGATCTAACAAGTGGTTAATGACCAAGGCCATAAAGTTAACCCACTAAGGACATGTGATCCAGGTGGATATCGGGGGCCACCCATCTTTTCCAAATGGCTCAAAACAGTTTT